>JALBZB010000569.1:0-23424 GCA_038050625.1 Pythium sp. MPC-2022a | reverse complement strand
TCATTCCAACAGGTTGACGAATTATCTCCATACGGTGGACTGCCAAGAACTGCTTGATAGCAGCCTTGACAGCGGAGAACACATTTTCTATTGGATTTAGCATAGGCGAATATGGACCGAGTCTAAGGAGAGTGGCATCACTGAGGCCGTCTTCTTCAAAGACCTGTTCAGCGCGTGAGCGGCACGGGGAGTTGTCGAGAACTATGACAACGTCACTCAATCGTTGCTTTTGCTGGATGTGACTGAGCAGCTGGCGCAAAAACTCCTTGCATTCTGGCATCTTGTAGCTCCCAAAACGACGCTGCCAGTACTCCAGTCCAGTGCTTGAGATGCAAGCAATCACGTGCATGTTGGCGCCTTTGCTTGCCGTCACCAGCTTGGAGACGCGGTCGCCACGTCTGCTTCTTCCAAACTTTCTCGCACACCACGTTGTAGTTGGTTTCGTCCACATAGTAAATATTCTTCCCTGTAGCACATACACACCAATGTCAGTATATATAACAGCAACACCCAAAACAACAACACAGTGCTCAATTACATACCTTGCGACTGGAGCTCGAGCAACCTGGCAACGCACTGACAGCGCTTTGCTGGTGCACATGCTTGATAGTGAATCCAACGACGTCAATCGCTCTCTTTACTGTTTGCGCGCTCATTTTGGCATGATAATCCTTCAGAAGAACTTTTACCATCTCACGAAGAGTTAGATGGCAGTTTTCCTCTAGTCTCGCGACGAGGAGCTCTTTCATCTCGTCCGTCACCCTCCTGTACCGGCGCCCACCGCGCTGTGATGGCGCCGCTTCCCAATTGTTGTCCTGCGTTGCGATGTCAACCCATCGCCACACTGTCTGGTACCGAATACCCAACGCGCACGCAACGAGCTGCCAGTCTTGCTGCTGCGCTGCGGCGTCGAGTACCCGCTGCTTGTCCTGCACACTAATCGGCATTCTGAAAAATGAGGAGGTGAGAGTGAGTAGTGTAGTGAAGAGAGCAGCGACAGAGTGTGAAATGAGTGGTCAACAGCAGCATGTAATGAGTGCTTGAGCAGCAGTGACGTGCAATGTGTGGCAAGTGGTGCTTGCCAGATCGTTGGTGCGTAAATACGCGTGACCGAAGGCATTTTTTGCGCGCAGATTTGCCACTAAATACGATTCTCTTAATTACGATTGAGATCAGTGAGAGACTGTGCAAATTAATAAATAGATTTGATTCATCTTATACAGGTAATCTCTTATGGAGTTGAGCAAATCTCTGACGGAGTTGAGGTATTCTATAACGGAATGTGAAAAGGTGTACTGTGTTGTGGCATGAAGGTTGTGGGTCCAGTCCTAACGATGCACAATCTCTGTGTGTGTATGCGTATGTGATGAAGCGTATCGTTGGCTCCGGGAACGAAGCTGCTGGTGCAGAATTGCCCCCGTGCGCAACGACAAGTTGCTGCTGTCGAGTGCGAACTGCTCGGTGCTGGGCGGGCGCGCCCATGAGCTCTTCACGTCCTGGAAAGCCAACAAGGTAATGAATGCCGCGGCTGGCTAGTTGGTTGAGATAGTAGATTGAGGCACTCATGCTTACGCTCGCTGGTGCCACGAACAAGCAGGAGCTGAAAGAGAAGACGTGGCTCGCGGGCATTGACAAGGCGGACCCTCCACCATCGTTCACCGAATTCGTCGTCTCTCAAAAGGTGGGTAATGAAATTGTATTACTCTACAGTCGCAACGGCATACCATATAGGAAGTGCGCAGTACTCATTTTTCTACTCTTTGGTTGCGGAGAAAGCTGCCAAGAAACCGCCGAAAGATGAGAGCAAGAAGGCTCCGCAGCAGAATTCCCCTTCTTCTTCTAACATGACTGCCGAGAAGAAACAGCCTGCGAGCAAAGGCGATGCTCGTAAACAAGCAGCTGCGGCTGACAAGAAGAACGCGAAGAAAACGAAGAGTGACGGGGATGCGAAGCACAGAGAAGACGGTGCCAAGACCAAGACGCTTAACGTCGCCAAGCAGGAGGCTTCGCACTCATCAGTCTCTGTGGTAAAGCAAAAGAAGCAAAACCCCGATGAGAAGCAGCAACAGCAGCAAAAGGCTCCTTCAGGAGCTCAAGAGGACAAAAAGCAAAGGAAAAGCGGACGAGCGAGAGACAACGACGACAAGAAAGAGAAGCCGCAAACTGGTTCGACCCATCAGTTGCGTGTGGAGTCGAAAGAGTTCATTCCGAGTTTCCTGCAGAATCCAGTAGCAGTATTAGCAGCGGCAGCGCTGTCATTGCCTACTCCTGGACCAACTTCATTGACGGCGACAGCAAAACTAGAGCCATTGCTACCGAAGTCAAAGAAGGAACAGCAAGCTGCTGGCTTCAAGAAGAGCGCAAAGGTCGAGGAGCAACCGCCGTAGGTAGCAGCAGCAGCAAAAGCAACAGTGAACAATGATCGGAAATTTGCGCCAAAGAACTCACAGAAAGCGCAAAAAGCGCCAACTGACCCAAAGTTGAAGGATGCTGTTGCTGGAGATGGGGTCACTGGAGAAGAGAAGAAGAAGCAACAAGACGCCGGCGAGACCAATGAAGAGAAGCCAAAGCCCGGAAAGGAAGCACGTTGCTGTTGCTCCTATGAGTGAAGGCAGCAGCAAACCAAACACAGCAGAATTGGACAACCCACCCGCCAAAACACCCCGTGCGAGCAACAGCAAAAGTATTCAGGCAACGAGCGCATCCGAGGGGAAAAAGAAAAGCGTGAAGAGCTTCAAACCAGTGCAAAAGCACGCCCCAAGCAAACTGGAAGAGACCAAACGACGCAGAGGAGTACGGACTCAGAAAGCACTTGAGAGAAACTTTTTACAAGGAGTGGTGAAGGCGAGCCACTGTTACACAACGACTCGGATAGGAGGCGCTGGTGGATGAAGAAGCGCGAACTGATGAACCCACCACCACACTACTAGCCCAACTGACTGTGAACGCGCTTGTTGAGACGCGTCTGAAGAAAAAGAGGACAAATAGCACAACATTGCAGGATTTGAGGAGAGTATCGCTGTTAGGACCTGAGTGAGTTTATCAATAATGTTGGTTGTACATCCCACCTCGGTCAACATTCCTGATCAGGCTGCACCACAAGCAGCCTTGATCAGTCCTTCACCTTTATATCCTACATGCAAACTGTGTACGAGAAGATTTTTCAAGAGAAAAGAGTGGAGCAAACGAAATTTTTCACCACCGTCGACCATGTCCAAGATCTCCTTAATCTTGGACACGTTGCTGGTTGCAGAGTTGTCTAAAGTTATTTTGCTTGCCTTGGCCCCACTGGTTCGAATGTGTACATGCTCCGAACAGCCAAAAAGCTTGTCATTTTAACATGACGGTGCCTCCACAACGCTGCTTGGCTGGCTCGACGTTGCGAGCATGAACACAAAAGCGCAGAACCTCCTGTGCGACACACAGAAGAGGAGCCCAAATAAATATGGAGACCAAGTGCAGTCAATTCATTGCCAATGCAGGTGTCCTGGCTCAGTCTGCAGAACGCAGGCTTCTCTGTCACTCTATTCGCTTTCTTTGTGTTTCTGCTGTTGTCGATACAGCGCTCGTTTTCTTCTTTTTTCTCGCTGTGTCTACTTATTTGGTGATGGTCTCGCCGACCTTTCTTGCGGCGTCCTTGAGCGACCGGAGCTTCTCCTGCTGCTCGCCGTCCAGCAGCGCCTTCTCCTCCACCGACAGCTCTTTGCCGAACTAGCAAGCCAATAACCACAAAGCACACAAGACACACAGTCAGATGAGCCAATTATGCATTCTGCTACTCGTTCTGGTGGTGCGTTGCCAGGCAAACGCACGCTGTCACGCTTCTGGCTCATGATCTGCTCGTACTGCTGCCACTCGCGCATGAAGAGCGGCACGAACTTTGGCGCCGCGTCCTTGTGGTGCTGAAACTCGTCTCTTCAAACAGCAACAGTTATCACCAACGCCATGTACACACGCGAATAGAGATAGATAGATAGATAGATAAATAGAGAGTGAGCCACACGAGCACAAGCTTGCACACACATCAGCATCTTGACCGTCTCAAACCACACACAGATAGACAGCAGACAACACAGCAGCTGCACGTACCGCACGTATTGGTCACCCAGGATGCGCATGTGCGGCGCCAGCTTCTTTTTGTGCAGCGTCAGGATGCGGCGGTAGAGACGCAGCACGTCGCTGCGGGTCGTCGCCATCTTCCCACTTGGTCACTCACTCTCAATTGCTCAATTGCGGATCGTTATTGTCCTTAATATAGCGAAGCCCATACAAAGCATGATAACGGGCTGTGGCGGTAAGCTCAATAGGGATTGCATCGAAATTAGCCCTCTTTTAAAAACGTATAGACCCTAAACCCTAGACGGTTTTAGGTGTGAAAATCAACGATAAGATAACCCACGCGCGGATGGGGAAATCAGAGCAGCAAACGCACAACAGACAGCAACCCAACAGCAACAGCCCAAGACGACACCAGCTCTCCATTCGTCTCTTCATTCCCCTCCTCTCTCTCTCCCTCTCTTCCTTCCACCCGACGATAGACAGACATGCGCGGCATCGGCGCGTTCGCCAACAACGTCAGTCTGGACGCGTGGCTCTTTGGCGAAGAGAAGCCGAGCGGCGCGTCTCCCTCCCATGCTGCTCCAGCATCTTCATCTTCATCTTCAAGGACGACGGCAAATGGCACTGCCGGCAGCGCACGGAAGAGCTCCGCACAACCATTACCAGCACCAGCGACAAGCTTGCGGAGTGGGAGCGGCAGCGGGCGCTCGAACTCGATGCCGATGAGCCAGTTCGCGAAGAGCATCCCGCGACCGAAGAAGGCGTCGTTTGTTGCGCCTGGGCGGCCGCCGATCATGGGAGGGGGCTTTGCAAATGGGAAACCTAGTAACAACAGCAACAGCAAGGTTAATAACAACAAAACCACCGAACAGCCCCCCTCGGAGATGCCGTTTCCCGTGAGCTCCAAGCTGCGTAAGCTCTTCCAGAACCGCTCGAATCGGCTGCAGTGGAACAAGAACCGCCAGTCGCTCCCATTCGGCAGTGGCGGCTCGGACGACAAGCAGCGGCGGCAGCAACAGCAGCAGCACCTGCTGGGCATCAGCGCTGCGTCGTTCGAGCGGCTGCAGGGCCACGTGCCGTTCACGCTCAAGGAGATTGTCAAGGACCCGAAGAAGTTGCCGTACCTGCTTCAATGGCTCTCGACCGACGACTTCATCGTGACGGCAAAGACCAACTACCACCAGGTGCTGCTGTTCCTGCTGGAGATTGAGCAGCTGCAACTCGTGCCGGAGGAGAAGCGACGCGACCAGGCGCTCAAGATCTGGAACAAGTACATCGACCACAGCTCCGAGTTCCAGATCTCCACGACGCTCGAGCTCACGGTCGAGCTCGAGCAGCTCGTGCGCGACAGCATTGATGGCGGCAGCACCGTGCTCGACGGTTTCTTCCCGATTCAGAAACTCGCGTACATGCGCCTCACGCGAGAAGAGATGCCACGCTTCCTCAAGAGCTCCGAGTACCTGCAGATGCTCATTGACACGGAGAACGACACCGAGTCAGTGCCGATGGAGAGGATACTTGAGGTGAGTGGCTGTGGAACTATCTATCCACCTAGAGTTCTTGTGTACCTGTATCTGAATGTGTGTGTTTTGTCAATTAATATCGCAGCAACCGAGAGCGGCGCACTACTTCCTGCTGTTTTTGATGCAAAGCCGCCAGCACTTTGAGCTCTACTTCTGGCTGCACGTCGAGTACGTGCTCAAGCCTCTGTTGGATACGGAGAACTACGTGCTCTTTTGGAAACTCGCGCGCGTGCTCGTCCAGAAAGCACAGAATGACTCGCAGGCGATCACGCTGACGACCAAGAACGATCTGTTTCTCGCATTGGAGACGAAGAAGATGGACACGAAGCTCCAGCCGCCTCAACCTGTGGCGAAAGCGCTCTTCAACAAAGCGCAGCAGGAGATCTTCGTGATGCTCCGATCGTCGTGGTTCGATCGTTTTATGAAGAGCAATCTGTACAAAGTGGCACTGAAGGACTCACTTATCCACTTGGAGCGCGAGGAATCCAAAGAAGACTCGCCACCAAAGTTGCTCTCTCGATCGTTCTCTGCGCTCGAGTACGCGCGTCGTATTCCAACAGCAGACGACGAAGACTCGGAGGAGAACAAAGATGGCGCGATCTCCAGCAACGAAGAGACGGTTGAGTCGAGAAGCGTTAACAGCGAGAGCAAGGGCGACATTGAGAGCGAGAGCGACAGTGGGGGAGATAGCGAGAGCCATGCGAGCTCGGATGAAAGCGAGGAGTCTGACTTTTCCAAGATGGTACTGAACCTGGAGAGCATCATTCGACTAACGAACCTTCCGGACGGACTTCAGGTTCACTACCGACCGCACTATGAAGCCCCGAGTGGGAACCTGCTGGACGGGAGTGAAGATCTGGAGGTCGCAGTCGACATGGTGCTGACGTTTGCGACGTTCGTGGAGAAGAAAGAGGGCTGCGAGCCACAAGGCACGCTGATGGTCATGCCCGTACCAAACCCTACGAAAGGCAACAACTCACAGGACAAAGTTGAGGATGACCTCCAAAACCGAGTGAAGGCATTCCTGGTGCCTGACGGACGAACTCTGATCAAACAGACTCACCTCAATGAGAAGTGTCCTGAGGACACGCTGTTCCCGTTTCAGCAAAGCGGTCGAAATGGGTTTCTCTTTGGGTCCGTGTACCTGACGTACGAGCAAGTGATGATCGGCACGGGGAACGAGACAGTGTTTGTTGCGAAAGGCTTGTGCGTACTCTCGAACCTGCCGCTCGTGCGCACGCTGCGCAACCTGGTGGAGGCGCACGTTATAAATGCCGCGAGCCCTTCTGAGGTCTTTAGCCACGAGCGCTTGAGCGCGCTCTTCCACGCAGATGTAAAAGCAGTCTCCCCAAAGGCTGCGCTGAGTAACACACTTGCGACCCACGTGTCGACACTCGCGAGACGGTACAGCAGCATCTTAAACCTGCCGCTGGGTATCCTAGAAACGAGAGTGGACGTGTCTATGAAACCACTTTTCGAGCACTTTGGCAGCGCGCTGGTGCTTCAGATCCTTGGAAGTGCGCTGCTCGAGTGCAGCGTCGTGTTAGTCTCCAGTCAGTACACGCTGCTGACCGAGTGTGCAGAAGCGATCCGCGTGCTCTTGCGACCGTTCTCGTGGTGTCACGTGTATGCGCCGATGCTCCCAAAACCGCTGCTCTCCTATCTGCAGTGCCCGACGCCGATACTCGTAGGCGTACATAGTGACTTTGCGTCGCGAGCGGATTTGCCAACGTCGGGATTTTATTTGGTGGCGGATATGGACCGGAACACTGTCGAGTTTGTCGGCGAGCAGAGTGTCGCGTGGCGCCATCTGGGGCTGCAGGACGATCGCGCGGGCCAGATCTTCTTGCCTCGTGCGTTCGAGACTGCAAAGCGCGATTTGGACCGCATGCTCGTGCCAAAGTGTCTGAGCTACGACCGCATCGGTGGCATCTCATCCAGTCGCAGAGACACGGAAGTGGAGTTCTCTGACGAGCAAGTGCGGCTTGTGTGCCTCGAGCTGATCTCAGGGCTGCTCACCGGTCACACGAACGCGTGTCTGGTCGTTGGCGACACGAAGGAATCGGTGGTGATATTCGACGAGACCCAGTTCCTCTCGACGCGAGACCCGGCCGATGAGATGTTCTACCAGGCGCTCATGCGGACGCAGTGCTTTTCCGAGATCATCAGCGCGCACAGCATCGACATGGGCATGAAGGAGACGGAGAGCGAGGCGACCGAACACCTCGCGAAACAACGAGCAGAAGACGAAGAAGAAGAGGAAGATGGAGTGATCTGATAATGGCGCTTACTCGAGATTGAGAATAGCCGAACTGAACAAGATAACTGAGTACAATATTGATAACCAAATAGCGGAGACTTTAAAATTCGTACCTAGCAAGGTAGCTCAAGTTGAAGTTGTGACCTGTCTCATGGCTGTCAATCATCCAAATGGGTTCACTTTCTATGAAGGGCTACTGATTACGGAAGGCTCACGTGTCCCCTTCTGTAAACATCTGGGGCCAGCTTTAGCAGGGTGTTTTGGGTTTGAGAAGCCCAGAGACAATGGCAACTGCTCATACAGCTTCATATGGAGCTGTCTGTGTCTGGGTGATCGATCAGGTTTAAGACAGTTTTAAACGATAATGTGGGCTAACTAGGCTGCTCTCAGTCCTCACTTCTGGAAGGGGTCTCTGCGTCACCCAGTGTTGCTGTGCGAACGACCTTCTTCTGAGGTGAGCTGTTCGCCACGTCACCGCTTGTCGCGTCATCGTCAGCTGGATCTCGAGCACGCTTGTTGGAGACCGGTGATGACACTGTCGGCGCGGATGCAGTTTCATCTGCAATCACCGCGTCTTCGAGAGATAGCGAGTCGCTTCGGATCGTTTGATCCGTCTCAGTCGCCTCTTCTTCAATGGCTTGAGTGCCAGTATCCAGGTCATTCGCAATTGAAGATGACGTCTCAGCATCAGTACTTTCCAGTGGAGCTGACTGCTCCACCTCTTCAGTCTCACCATCGGCCACTTGAGTATCCTCATCATCAATCATTTGCGTGTATTCCTTGTCGTCAATTGCTTGGGTGGCTTCATCATCTTCATTGATCGCTTGCGTAGCTCCCGTGTCGACAACTTCGCTGTCATCATCGATCATTTGAGTGTCGCCTTCGTCGTCGTAATTCACATCATCACTTTGTGGTATGTACTCTGCTCCATCCGAATGCATCTCGTCTGCCAGTGGTTCCGTGTCCTGCACGTCCATCGTTCCTTCAACATCCTCGTCGAATGACGCCACATTGCTCGTATCTGGAGAACGTGAATCCATAGCTTGGTCGAGGGGTGAGCTCGGCTTCGACTTATCCCCTGCTTGCAGCAAATCGTCTTCGCTGTCGGAATCGTCGCTCAGAGTCGTCACTCGGCGGAGTCGTCGTCGAGGTCGAGAAGATTCTTCGGTAGGCTTCGCGCTCAGCTCCATGTCCAGATCAAGGTCCGAATCATTTTTTTCGTCGCCATCGGATTTCTTCTCTGCAGAGCCCCCTTCTTCCTCCTCCTCTGAAGAATCGTGGGTCTTGCGGTGCAACTTCAGGTACTTGACACGGCGCTCGATCTGCTCGGCAGTTCGGTCACGGTCCTGGAACATGTCTTCGTACGAAATCACCTCGTAGACGGACGGCAGGTGGCGGTACTTCATAAACATCTTCTCCAGGTACCGGTCCTCCACCTTGGTCCAGTTCTTCGCTCGCTCACTGGCAGCCTTGGTCTTCTTCGCCTTTGCCTTGGCCGCGTCGACATCTGCAGTTTTCGACGGGGCTTTCTGAAGGTCGCCAAACTCGGCTTCTTGTTCACCCTCCGAGTCCTCACCTCCCTGCTGATTCTTGCTCTTACTCTTGTCCGCCGCGACAAGAGACGACGACTGGAAGTCGGAAGGCGCGAGCGTGAACTGGAACTCTTCCTCCCCTTCCAGTTCCTCAGCATCGATCGCTTTTTTTTGGCGACGCACTTCATTAATTAGCGCGATCTGTTTCTCGCGACCGATAGCGACTGCTTCGGAGCGGGACTTTGTCATCGAGTCATGCGGCTCGTAGTTTCGCTGGAGGAGCAAAGCGGACTTCGCAGCGTACGGCTGGCGCAGCAGCGTTTCGACGAAGAGCAGGTGGTTCTTCTCAGCGAGAGCGAAGAAGTCGCGCACAACTCCTCGGATAAAGTCCAAGAAGCTCTTGAACTCCGACTGCCGCTGGATCACCGGGTCCTGTAGCATGCGGTTGAACAGCAGCAGCACGTGGATGTTGAACAGCAGCGGCTGCATCGTCCAGTCCTCGTGCTGGTAGATCTTGAAATGCTTGGCGCGATAGAAGAACGAGTGGATGTAGTGGTTCACCTTCGCGCTGTTCTCGCGGTAGCTGGAGAGCAGGAAGCTGTACATCTTGATCGTGTCGGGCGACAAGATGCTCTGGAAATACCGCCGCACGTCGAAATCTGCTTCTTTGCGTTGCATTTCCAGCAGTAGCTGCGCTTGGCGCTCAGCCTCCTCTTCCTCGTCCGACTCGGAGTCTGACGCGTCTTCGCCTCCGTCAGCATCGCCGCTTTTCTTCTTTCCTTTCTTCTTTTTACTGTGTCAGCGCAACAAACCTTGGTTAGTCTTGCAAGTGATAATGAGAGCAACTTGCCAATCCAAACACACTCAGTGCACTTCTTACGTTTCCAAGAGCGCTTTCCTTCGAGAGAGGACCTTGATGTTGCCTTGCGAGTCCAGCATTTTGAACACCAGCTGCATCATGAAGTTGGTTTGTCAGTGCCAAAAGACCGTGATCACAAAGTTAGCTAGTTGCCAGGCATCAATACAAAGAACGATAAAGATGCGCACTTACATGGCTGAGCGTGACGACGTCCACGACGTACTCCTTGGAGAAAATACCAGGGCTCCACGTCTTTAGGAGCACCGGGAGGCGGTCCAGAAAGTCTCGCTCGTACAGAATCTTGTGCTGAAGCGAGTCGGCGATGCGCTGGTAGCGCGGATCGTCACTCGTGCTCAGCTCCGACAGGTATGACATCATCTCGGCCAGCAGCTGCACGGAGACTGTCATGCCGTGGTAGTTCTTTACGCTCGCGTAGCTCTCGATGGACTGCAGCACAAAGTTGAACGAGAACATGTCGAGCGTCGAGAGCACCGCCTTCTCATCGTACACGGGCTTCTCGGGGACCGGTGGCACAGGTGTCTGGAAGTCCATATCCTGCAGCAGCTGGTTCTTCTTCTTCTCGTGCTCGCGCAGCTGCTGGCGGTAGTGCGACTTCTGCGCCTGCAGCTTGAGGCGGTGATATGTTGTGAGGAACCACACGAGGTGGAAGTACTGGAGCCGATCCGTCGATACCAGCTTGCTGCTTCCTCTTCGAAACTCGTTCTTCAGCGAGTTGGTCAGCTGGAAGTAGGACTTCGAGATGATCGAGTCGCAGATCTCCATCAACACGCTCATCGTGCTCCTGCGTAGTCAGTCAATTAATCACAAAAGGAACAAGAACCAAAGTCAGCGCATGTGCATTCATTCCATGGCATCCTTTCGTCTTTCGTACCTGTCCGACTCGGTCACTTTTGCTCTCGAGCCAAAGATCTCGCTGATGTCCGTGGCTGGTCCTCCGCGCTTGCCGCCGCGTTTCCGAGCCACAGGTTTCTTTGCCGCCTGCGGAACTTGGTCATCCGAGGCTTTGGAGAAGTTCGTCAACAATGTCGAGCGGCCGGTTGGACCAACGAGCGTCAGCACGCCGCCAAAGTTCGAATGGCGACGCGAACCGCCGAGTTTCTGATGCTGCATGGACAGCTTCTCAGCGCTAAGCTTCTGCGTCAGGCTTTCGGATTTGGATGGCGTTGCGACTCGTTGCGTTGCTAATCCAGTGGTTGACTGGTCACTGTGCCCTTCTGTAGTGGCAGCGAGGCTCTGCTTCGCGTACGCAGCCACAGCCTTCGGATGCGAGCAGTCGAGCGTGAGGTCCATCATCTCCATGATCAGCAAGTTCCACTCGCGGTTTTCGGCAGATTCGATATCCTGCGCAAACAGCAGGATCATCTCGTACGCGCTCTCTTCGTGCAGCGTCTGGATAAAGTCCTCCTGCAGGTGGCTCAAGTACGTCGTCGTGGAAGTGACGAAGCGAGGGTCTTCATTCGGGATCGCCAGCACGTTGCGGGTGAGCGTGAGCACCAATTCCATGTTCAGATAGTCCTAGCAATTCGTGGTACAAAATCATTAGTTGCAGAGAACAATCGCACAATAAGTAGGTTAGCAGTAGCATCATACTTACTTGGGCAGTGCGAGCGGACCCTTTTCGAGACAGCGGGTCCACCAGAATGGTCATGAGGATCGGCACAATGTCGTGGCGTAGGAACGCGTATTTGTACGCGCGGAGGTACTTCAGCTGCTGCGCGATGTTCGTTGATCCCTTCGTGGGCTTCATGGTCAGCATCACGAGCACCTTCAGGATTGAAAACACCAGCGACCTATTTAATGAGAATAGGTGATGTTAGACACACACACGACCTTGCCAAATCGTATTTCGTACATAATGCAACTCACCAATCGTGCTGGTGGTTCAAAAGCAGCGGCAGCAGCTTCTTCTGCAGGATCTTCCACTTGCCCAGCTGCTTGGCGACCAGCTTGTACTTGGCGTGGTCGCGGCGGATCGCGCGCTGCAGATCGTGGATCCACTCCTCGCAGTCCTCTCCGCGCATCAGCACGGGCTCTTCGCCTTCATTTTGCACGCGCAGCATGCCCAGGTTGGAGCACACGAGCAGCAGCTCGTTCATCATGGCGCGGTCGAGCGCGGGCTCTTTGCCTCCCGTCGCGTCGCCGTCTTCATCACCCGACGAGAGCGCGAAGTCGTCCAGCTCAGCGTCCTCGTCGTCTGCATTCAGGTTGCTGGCGGCAGCGGCTCTGCGCGCCTCGGCGGCCTCGGGTGTCTCCTCCGAGTTGCTCACGTCCGTCACGCCCATGCGCGCCGCACGTAGCTCCTCATCCATGGCGGCATCCCTTTCGCCAGCACGCGCCATTTCCGCTTTTCAGGCTTTTCGGTTTGCCCGCCAAATACACAAAAACTGCCCGCCAAAACTTGCTGGTACAATTAATATATAGATGAAAAATGGACCCCGTCCCGATACAAAACACCAACGCAGCAGTTGCAATTCAATTTGTTGGGATAGGGTAGTTGATTTGGGGTTCAATCCCTGTTTGTTTGGCTTGGAGATGCGCATTTTCGGTCACTAAGTCGCAGATGCCGCTAAAGCGAGGGATCGCTAATTCTTTCTCAACCTTGATAAGGACAGAATATGACACTTGAATCGCTATCCTGGAGTTTTTGAATTGCGATCCTACTTGTTGCTTTGAATAGAAGCCCGGTGGAATCAAATCTCGCGCCTCTCAGACGGACAGGCACATTTATCGGAGGACGAGCACCAGACATGGAGCCGCCACTTGTGGATCCGCAGCAGCAGCAGGAGCAGCAGCATCATGCGTTTCAGATGAATGCACCGCCGTCACACTCTGGGATGATATCTTCGTCCGCCTCCATCCCGTCCGCGGCAGTGCCGTCAGCAGCAGCAGCAGTGGGTGGAATGGACGCGTCCGGAGCAGGAGTGTACGATCCGCTTGGCGCACACGTGAGCCCCAACGCCAGCCACTCCATGTCGCGCCAGCAACAACAACAGCATCATATGCAACAACAGCAACAGCAACAGCAGCTCCATATGCACCACCACCCACAACTACGCCAGCACCCGCAACAGCACCCGCAACAGCACCACCAACATCAACAGCAGCAGCAGATGATGGACCCCATGGCAGCAGCGTACGCTCAGAATCCGTACGCGCGAGAGCGCACGCCCACCCCACCGAATGTGATGATGCACCATGTGTCTGGAGGCAACGGCATCATTGTTGGCGGCGGCGGTGTGGAGCAGAAGGCGGTGCACTTGCTCGCCGCGTGCGAGTCGTGTCTGCTCGTGGTGCGCCTCCCGGGCTACGACATGTCGTTCCGCCGCATCATGGAGCGCAAGTGTCTGCGCTGCGCAGGGATGCTCATGCTGCCGCAGGAGAATATGGAGATGCTCATCTTGTACGGCCACTTCATCCCTGAGACCGTCGGCGCGACGATCGTGCTGGGTACCATTGGGCTGCACTCGTCGCTGCGAGCAGACTTTGTCGCCGCTGTGATGAACGAGCTGCTCATCCCGCTGCAGACAGACTTTGTGTACGACATCGCGGTGCCCAAGCGCCAGGACGGGCTCGGCATGTCGCTCCGCATGCACAGTAAGTGATTTGATTGTCGGACGCTCTTTTATCCGATTATGATTAAGATTCTCACAGTGTACCTGTCTGTAAATTGTTTCGTATGAACAGAGGGCGACTTGGTGGTCGGCGGCTTCATCGACTTTGAGGACAACACGGAGAGTCCGTCCGTGGCGGCGCGCATCATCGCAGTGGGCGACGCGCTTGTGGCGATCAACAAGAAGTGCATCACGGCGTCGTCCTTCGAGACCAACATCCGCATGCTCTCGCACGCGGCGTCGCCCGTCTACCTCACGTTCCGCCGCAGTAGGGTAGTCACGCTGCTGTGATGATCGACCAGAAGAGCAAGCCACAAGCACCGCATACACGCACACACACAGAACAATACAGTCGGCACGTTTTCTTTTCTCTAATATATTTTGGTTTAGAACTCTTCTCCATTCCTCATGCGCCATGTGCAGTATTTCTGTAACCCACACATGGCGCCACTTTTTCAAATCAACAGCAAAAAATAACAAAATCATAAAAACAGGTCTAGCACATTTGGACATCAAACCGTTGGTTTGGTTGGGATTCCTCACTCACTCACGTGGTCGCATAGCTCCCCGCGTTGAGCAAGCCCTTGGTCGTGACGACGCCCACGAGCGCCCCCTGGTCGCACACGAAGCAGTGGTCGCAGCGCAGCATTGTGAAGATCATGTGCAAGTCGTCCAGTGGCGTGGCACTCGAGATCGTCATGGCCATCGGCCGGATCGAACACACGCCGCCGCTCGTGATCTTGAGCGACTCGTTGAGTTTCTCGCGCTTGTCCTCGTCCCAGCCTTCGTTCAGCAGCGCGAGCATCTTTTCGTCGTCCATGAGGAACGGCACCTGTCCACCGCCGCCGGCAGCACCGCCACCCGCGGCGAGCAGGTTCCCCATGTTGACCGAGAGCGCATTGTATGTGTGGTCGACCGAGAAGTGTCCGTTGAGTCCGCCTATGCCGTTGCGACTCGTGGTCCACGACAGCTTGTCCTTCAGCGTCGCCCAGGAGAAGCCCTGCGAGCCGCTCTTCACGGGCTCTCCGAGATCGATCTCGACGTCTTTAAGACCAGTCACTTCGTAAAAGTGCCGCACGAGCTTCTTCGCCTGTGAGCTGGTGATCACACCGAGCAGCACCATCGTGGCTTCGTTCTGCAACACTGGGAGATCCTGATTCGGCAGCCGCTGGATCGCCAGCAGCACCTTCGCGATCGTCGTGCGCTTCGTGATGTACACCACGTGCGGCTCCACAATGTCGCCGGCGCAGAGATCCGAACCAAAGTCGAGCAGCGGCAAGTACGGCAGTCCGCTCACGAGCAGAAGCGTATCGTAGACAGACTTCTCCTTCCACATGTTGGAGACTGCCATGGACGCCAGCACGGCGCAGAAGATCGGGAGCATGAGCTGCATCTCGCCCGTGATCTCGAGCGTGATCACCGCAGCCGACACGGTGCGCGTTGACGCGGCGGCAAACGCTGCAGCACCTGCGAGCGCATACGTCCCAGGAAGCACGTTGAACGGGATGGAGAGTGCCTCGCCACAGAGGCGACCGAGTGCAGCGCCGGCGATGAATGTAGGTACCCACACACCCGTGGGGAGCCGAAGAGTGATACACAATGGCAGGAGCACCACTTGGATGAGGCAGAGCATCGCCAGCGAGTAGAACTTGGATATTGTGTGCCATGCCGCGGGGAGGTCTGCATCCGTGAACATCGTCTTGAGCTCCTTAAGCGATGCGTTGTGCGAGAACTCGCCCGGGAAGAAAGTGAACGCTGCAGTGACGATCGCAACGACGATCGGGTCGATCCACACGACGCAGATCTGCTTCCAGCTTTTTGTGGACTTCTTGAAAGAGCTGCGCTTCAGTGCGATGATGCGAACTGCCCAGATTGTGCCTGTGGCGACCACGCCAATGACAGCGCCGAGCGCCACGAAAAGCGGGATCTCCCAGATCGAGTACGCGTGCTGCGGGAACGAGGTTTCGAGGATCATACCCGAACGCTCCGTGGACGTGTTGTTCACGAGCACGAGCGTGAGCTGCAGCATGAGCGCGCCGGCGACGGAGCTGATGAACGCCTTCATGTAGTTGGACATGAGGTAGTACGTTGCCGTGACTTCCATGGAGAAGAGCACGCCGCCGATTGGCGACGAGAACGTGGACGACACGCCCACGGCGCACGCCGCAGCGAGAAGCTGCACGCGCGCATTCTGTCGGTCGCTGAAGCCGCGGTAGAACGGCGACTGCAGCAAGTGATGCGTCACGATGGACATGATGTGTACATAGGCGCCTTCCGTGCCCACGACGAGACCCGAGCCCACAGCACAGATGAGTCCGCCGAGTTTCGCGAGCAGCGTCACGAAGTCAAAGTACCCGGGCAAGTACATGCGCGGGTCGATGCCAGTGAGGATCGACTTCATGTGCGAGATCCCGGAGCCTGTGGTGATGGGGATGAACACATGTCCAAGAGTTAGGCTAACATAATGGGTGCCCACACACAATACTGAGTGAATGAATGCAGACGACAGCACAGCTCTTCAGTATACAGTACACACCTGCTGCGACAGGAGACAGCCGCGTGACCAGGATGCCCAACTGTGAAAACACGATCGTGTGCGTCGTCCAGATCACGTACTGCGCAGCGTACGAGTCCGTGAGCTCCACCAGATGCTTGCGCAGCGAGATGATCAGCTCACCCGTTCTGTTGCGACACCATCGTTGGCAAACAAACATGTGACCAAGTCAGTATGTAGGGTTATAAATACGCAAGTCACCCATGCGGAATCCAACTCTTTCAGCATATGATGCAGCCATCTTTTTTGCTTTTGTACCTTCGCATGCCATATCCAAGCGGACCGCCGACCACTCCAAGCAGCACGAGGAAGCTCAGCACTTTGAGCTGACGACCGTAGAACTCAAAGATGCTCTTGGGTCGGTAGCGCGCGCCGCCAAAGAGCGAGCCGATCGACCGCGAGCGCTGCGACTGCAGGGTGGGCTTGCGGAACTGGTCGAAGAGATGGTACTCCGAGTCAGTGTCACCGCTGGGGCTCCGACCGCTCGAGTCACGCCCCGAGAAGCGCAGCAGGTCGCGCACGTCGATAGCATGGACGGGAGCGTATGCTGTCGCCGCAGCCCCATCGAGCTCTGGATCGTCTGCCACTGGCGATGGCACTGGCGCCGGCGCGGTTGCGTCGCTGTCATGGCGCTCCTGATACGAGAGCGCGCGCTGCTGGAACTCGTGCAGACTGCCGATGCGGCCCACGCGTCGCTTGTGCGCCGGCAGCAGCTCGTCTTGCAGCTCCATGCCGCCTCACTCGCTCGTTCTGATCTCTCTCTACGGGTGCTGCTTGCTGCTGCGCAGCTGGCGCCTGACCTGCCGCCCTGCTTCTTCCTCCGCGTCAGTGCGACAAAGTTCAGTTTCCAGTGTGCGCGCTCGCTTTCTTTCTTTCGTCCGCTTGCCCTTTCAGTTCGTTTGCGGTTGATTTGATATACAGCCTGATACATACGCCGCTTTTGCTGCCGCTCTGTTGTTGGCTCGTTCGTTCAGAGCAGCTGTACCGAGTATTTCTGGTAGAAAATGCCGGCTTGGTTTCCGTTTGTCAGATGACTCAAGAGTGTCGCAGGTTACGCTACCTCTTCTTCATCAAAATCGAATGTTGGCACTGAATACATTCGTTAAATTATAGCAGCTTGTTGTTCTGATACTGGTTTAAAGTAGTGATTAGAATTTGGATATTTAATATATCTATTAATTTAGAATTGCTGACAACAGTAGCACAATTTTACAAACACTTAACTGACTCAATATCTTAACTGATTGGCTGATCAAACTCTTAACTGAATCTAGCACTTAACAAGTTACACCTAACCCGTAGTGTCTTCCATGTCACAAGGCAGCCACTATTTGCGCTTAAAATAGAGCGCTCTGCAATATCAAAGTTGCAGAACTGAGCTATGCAACCGAAAATGTGGAGTTACATCCTCATTCATTTTCCAATTGCGCGCCAGCAGCACAAGCGACACCCGCCCCCTCCATTGCACCCCATCACGCGTCCATTCATTGGCACCCCCACGTCAACTTACCACCAGCCACCATTATGCTCCGCCACTCGCTCCGCACATCCGCTTCTGCCACCACTGCTGGCAAGAACCTCCTCGCAGGCAGCAATGCGAGCGCCACTGCCTCTCGCGCGCTCAGCACCCACGCGACAGCCGCGACTGAAGAGTACGACTACATCGTCGTCGGTGCAGGCTCTGCCGGCTGCGTGCTCGCGAACCGCCTGAGCGCTGACCCGAACAACAAAGTGCTACTCGTGGAGACGGGTCCGAGTGACATCAACAAGTGGGACTCGTGGAAGATCCAGATGCCTGCGGCGCTGACCTTCAACCTCGGCGACGACAAGTACAACTGGGCCTACTACACGGAGCCGCAGAAGAACCTAGACAATCGCCGCCTGCCGTGGCCGCGCGGTCGCGTGCTTGGCGGCTCGTCCTCGCTCAACGCCATGGTCTACATCCGCGGACACGCGTACGATTACGACGACTGGCACTCCAGCGGCGCCGAGGGCTGGAGCTACGCCGACTGCCTGCCGTACTTCCGCAAAGCGCAGACCCACGAGTTCGGACCAAACGACTACCGTGGTGGTGACGGTCCGCTGCACGTGAGTCGTGGCTCGCAGAAAGACCAAGTCCTCTTCAAGAAGTTCATCGAAGCCGGCATCCAAGCCGGGTACCCGTACACGGACGACATGAACGGATACCAGCAGGAAGGCTTCGGCTGGATGGACATGACAATCCACAAGGGCAAGCGCTGGAGCGCCGCTGCTGGCTACTTGCACCCGGTGACCTCGCGCAAGAACCTCACAGTGATCACCGACACGTTTGTGAACAAAGTGATCTTTGAGGGCAAGCGCGCCGTGGGCATTGACACGGAGAACAACAAGGAGAAATCCAAGAAGCAGATCCGCGCAGCGAAAGAGGTACGAATACTTTGATTATCTCTATACAATTATTGATGGCGCTTGATGTGCATCGCTAACTTGTCTGCTCTATGTCTTTATTAGATCATTCTCTCGGGCGGTGCCATCAACTCTCCACAACTCCTGATGCTCTCAGGTGTGGGCGACGCCAAGCACCTGAAGGAGGTTGGCATCCCAGTCGTGCAGCACATGCCTGCAGTCGGTCAGAACATGGAGGACCACTTGGATCTGTACATCCAGTACCTGTGCAAGAAGCCGATCACGCTCCACAATGCCACCTGGTATGTACTTCACATGCATTGTTCTTCAGACATCTGAAGCCGTATTCTAATAGTTTTGCGTCATGCTTCGTTTGAGCAGGAAATACCCGCACAATATGGTCAAGATCGCGCTCGAGTGGCTCTTGAACAGCACGGGCATGGGTACGTCTGCGCACCTCGAGTCCGGAGGTTTCATCCGCAGCGCTCCAAACAAGCGCCACCCAGACCTGCAGTACCACTTCCTGCCCGGCTCGCTGACGGGTCAGCTCACGCCAGGCTCGTACCACGCCATGCAGGCTCACTGCTCGCCAATGCGAGCAACCAGTCGAGGCTTCATCAAGCTGCGCAGCGCCAACCCGCGCGACTACCCGATCATCGAGCCAAACTACCTGGACACGGAGGAAGACAAGGTTGATATGCGCGCCGCCGTGCGTCTCACGCGCGAGATCTTTGAGCAGAAGGTGTTCGACGAATTCCGCGGCGACCCAGTGTCACCAGCGCAAAACGTGCAGAGTGACGCAGAGATCGACGCGTGGGTGCGCCAGCACACCGAGAGCGCGTATCACCCGTCGTGCACGAACCGCATGGGCGTGGACGAGAACACGGTCGTGGACCCGCAGACTCGTGTGCACGGACTCGAGAACCTGCGCATCGTGGACGCGTCCATCATGCCCAACATCGTGAGCGGCAACCTCAACGGCCCGACGATCATGCTCGCCGAGAAGGCTGCTGACATCATCTTGGGCAACCCGGCGCTGCCAAAGTCCAAGGCGCCAGTGTACCAGCCAGCGAACTGGGAAACGAGTCAGAGATAATTCGTGTCAGATAGATAAATGAATAGCAATGAAACAGCGATTGAATGATGGCGTTTGTGCGAATGCGGTGTGTTAGAACGGAAGAAAGAGAGAAATAATAATCCATTTATTCACTTCGAGCGAGTTACTCGAAGTGATACAGTACCAAAAGCAGCAGAAAAGGGAGGCGATGACAGAAAGAAAGCCGCTTGTCTTAGTTCACTTTCGGCGCCTTCTTCTTTCTCTGTCGCAGCTGCTTCTGCGCGCTCTCGTCACCCGAGTCGGCTGGCGACTTCTTCGCCTTGTCGTCTTCATCGTCCTGCTCCTCGCTCTCTTCTGCACCGCTGTCCTTCTCCGTCAGAGATGACGCAGGAAGCTCTTCCGCCTTTCCGCAGCATAAGTAGAACACCGAGAGCAGCATCACGACCGCCGCCACCAGCACGGAGCCAATACCCGCCAACGGATTCGCCTTTGCGAACTCGATAAAGTCCGCAAACAAAACTTCGACGCTGTTGAAGAACCCGCCCTCCTTCGTCTTGCGCTCGAGCATCTCCCGCTTCTCCTTCTCGCGCACCTTCTCCTGCTCTTCCATCTCCAGCTTGTGCTTTGGCACCCACGTGGCTTCCGCAAACTCCTGCGCTTTCTTCAGGTCGTTGCCGAGCCAGAAGTTGTCGAACGTGATGCCGTCCGACATTGTCCATACCTCCACTGCGAGCGCTCCAATCGGGTCGAGACGAGCCGGGTGCGCGTCTTCAAAGTGGTCTGGGTTTGGAATCTTGCGCGGTTCCCACTCGCCCTTGTACGCAGGGTTCGGGATCATTGGCGCGTACCACTTGCCCTTGAATTCAGGGTTTGCCTTCGTGGGGCGTTGCCACTCCCCACAGCCAACTGCGCTTTCGCACTTTGGGTTCGGGATCTGCGGCGAGATCCACTCGCCATCGTCTTCCTCGTCCCAGTCTTCCGGCTTCACGACCGACGGATCGTCGATCATCGCTGGCTCGTTGTCCAACCAACCTTCAGGCTTGACGGCCTCCAAATCTGGGATGCGAGCAGGCGCGTCTTCATCCCAGTCAGCGGGCTTGACAGCATTCGGGTCGCGGATCTTTGGTTCATCGGCCCAGTCACTTGGCTTCGTGTCGTTTGGATCCTCAATCTCCTTCTCTGGAATCACCGACGGCACAAAGTTCTCCAACAAGCTGCCCTTCGACACCGACTTCTGGTCAATGAAGATCTCGTACGTGTTGTCGTCGCGCATCACGGCGGTGTAAATGTGCGACAACCGGTCCGACTTGCTCTGTGGCGGGCTCGACAGGTGCTTCTCCTCGTATTTGCCCGACACAGGGTTCTTGTGCTGGAAGATGAAGTGCACTTTGTCGCTCGAACCGCACTTGTCTGGACCAAACATAATGACAAACGGCGTCGCGTCCGAAAAGCCGCTGAGATCGTTCGATTCATTCGCACGCAGCAGCTTCACATAGGCGCCACCGCAATTCAGTCCCTTCTGGAGCTTCACTTCGTACTGCACGACCATCTCCTTCTTGGTGTCCGAGCCGTCGATCTGCAGAGGCGAGTTGAGCTTCACAGCGAGCCCATAGTGCTTCGCAGGAGCGTCCAGCACGAGTCCCTTATCGGGGGAGACGTGACCTGTGCGCACTGTGTACTCATCCACCGACGCCTCCTGACTAGCGTACTTCTCATGTGTGCTCTTGAACCAGCGCTTGCCGTCAAAGAGCTCTTCCTCCTCAAACGTCTCGACGAACACGCCGTGGGTCGCGAGCTCCTTGACCTTCTGTAGAAGGTGCTGCTGGCGCTGCGTGTCGTCTGCAACCGCGGCGGCAGCGTCTTGTGGGGACTCGGTAGCGGTGGTCGCTGGCACCGTAGCGTCCTCATTCGCAGCGACGTGCGGCAGCTGCAGCAACAGCGCAGACGCCGAGAGCGTCAGCAGCGCAGCGGTCGCGATCTTCATCTTAGTGGAGTGAGCTGTTTAAGAGAGCAGCAGTCTTCGCGCGTTGTGTGTCTGCTCGGATGCTCTCGGGTTTGGAAATGGCCGACCACTCCCGTTCGCGTTGAAGTGGAAAGATGGATCTGTTTGCAGTTTGCCACGTCAACAACGCACCGTTCAAACGGTCGGTTCCCAACGACACGTGGCGACGCGCAGAAGAAGAGGAACCCATGCCGAGTGGAAGGCCACAAAAACAAGACAGCAGCGCAAAAATATAAATGATACCGCAAAACACTTGTTGTATCCGACGTTTTGTTATTTCCAACAATTTGAATTTGCCAATCAGAACGCTTCAATAAAATACCAAAATCTATTTATTCTTTCCGACACCATGCAGTTACTCGTAGCCAAACTCTCGAATTGGTGGATGAGAATTGCTTCGCCTAATGTGATCGTTGCTGCTTCTCATTCAACATCATGCCACGTGGTCGACACAAAGCCACAGAAGACGGAAAAGGAAGCCACGACAGTACGTGAGGAATGTGCCAACACACAGCTTTTGGCTCGCGGTGGTCGACTACTTCGACGCGTACGGCATGCTCGCGACGCTCAAGAGGTTCTATCCAGGCGTTGTCGGCACAGCAAAGGACACAAAGTGCAATAGCGTGTATCTGTGGGCGAAGAGCAGAGAGAAGCTCGAGCGCCTCTGCGCGACCCAGGTGACAAGCGAGCTGCGCCGCTCGCGAGAAATCCGCACGGCCACGACGCTGCCGCAAGACGCCGAGCTGGATCTGCTCAAGTGGATCAACGGATATCGTGCAGAGGGAGCTCCCGTCTCGGCTCTGATGCTGAAGCGCAAGGCACTACAGGTTGCCAGCGAGCTTGGCCTCTCAGCTGCAGCATTTATCGCTTCATGGGTATGGCGGCGAGCGTTTCCCCATCGGCACAAGCTCGCCTTTCGCACAAGAACTCGCCAAGGACAAGTCTCGCCTGCTGACGCCAGTGCAAAGGCAACTGCGTTCTCCTCCGAGCTTCAGCGGTGCATGGTTGAGCTCGGCGCCGACGTAGTGCACAACACTGACCAAACGCCGGTCTTCTTCGAGCACATTCTGACCAAGACGATAGCGGCCAAGGGAACCCAGATCATGTGGGTTCGGACCGGTGGCAAGGTGAAGGAGCGGGTCACATGTATGCTGCTTGGCGACTCCTTCGGCAACAAGTTTGAGCCGTTCCTCGTTCTGAAGACCACGACCCCTGTGAAGAAAAACACAGCCACAGAGAACAACGCGAGGCGCCACGGCTTCGGCAAGCGACTGTGGGTCAAGGTGCGCGACCTGCAGTCGGCGTTCGGTGTAACGGGGTACACACGTTGGGTTACACCGCCGTAACCCAACTCGCCTTTGTCTTTACCGAACACAGTTCGCGCAATTGTTTTACGGCCGAACCCAAGGTTCACCGAACTTAGCATTTGCAGCCGGAGCGTACCGTACGCCGGCGAGAGCCAGCCCAGAGAGAGGCTCCTTCCATTGGCCATAATTACAGACTGTTGTCCAATCAGTTAGTTTGAGCTCAGAGAGCCAACCATGTTAAAGTTCACTTAGAT
>JALBZB010000568.1:0-23443 GCA_038050625.1 Pythium sp. MPC-2022a | reverse complement strand
GGACTACGAGGACAACGGAACATGAACGCGTGTGTTACTTCAGAGATCCGCAAAAACCTGGAATGCTCTCAAGTGACTCTTTGAAGAAGCTGGGTGTGTAATTGCAGTTCAGCGCATGACGCGGATCCATCTGGGACGCTGTACACAAAATACCAGCAGCCCCACGCAACAACAGCAGCAGCAGCAGTCGGAGGGCGGACTTTGCCCCGCAGACTTTCAGTGACAGTTCTCCCGCCTTCGTACACACTGCCTTTTCTTCGTCGCTCAAACTACCTGAAGGCGTCGACCAAGAAGGAGGTGATGCCGAAGGAGGCGATCAAGGGCGTGCTCAAGACGACTTCGCCTGTGGAGGCCACTGCCAGCAAAGACAAGAAGGACGACAAGAGTTGAATGAAAGCCGCCAACTTCGTTAGATAAATAAATTTCATTATACTGTTTATGGTTGATTTTTCTATTTACGGCTACCTACATAATATAAGTATGCAAATGTGTAGTCTTTGTGTGAAGTCGCTCGGTCGAGGTACCGAGTATACTGAGATCAAGTCAAAGTATGGAGCCTCGGAATCACCAGGCTCGACTGTTTGCGGCTTGGATTCTTGAGTGTCTGGTGGTGCAGTGATAAAGTCTTGGTTTGGGATCCTTTGCGGAGTCACATTTTCGGGGAGCCGAAAAAACCGAGAGCTGGGTAGCTCCGCCAACTTCGTTAGAACGAACGAAGTGTGGTTGTTTTAGCTATCTGCACAATAGTAGTAGGGAGTAGTAGGCTCGTATTTTATGAATTTTAGACGCCGTTGAACGAACGTGGACGTTTTGAAAACAGATACGTGTATTGATACATTTATAGCAAGCGAGGTAAAAGAAGAAAAAAAAGGGGACAAAGGTACATTGAATGTTCAGCGAGCACGAGACAACCGAGGCAAGAACTTTGGTCTCTTCGTTGAGTAAAATCTTCATCGCGACTGGTACACAGCACAGGCCTGCAGAATTACATCGCCGCCGTGAGTGACCTGAACAACCTTGTCGTTGACCGTTCGAGCGCCACGGGTTAGATTAGCTGATCCATTCATCATGATCGCTCGGTCTAGGATACAATACTACATAAAAAAACAAAATAAAAACAGAGTAAAACCAAAACAGCACAACATCACAACAGCACAACATCATCAAAGCAAACTCTGTCACTCTTACCTTCGTGTGCATAAAGCCTTGAGTTTGCTTGAACTTAACGGTGATATTCTTCAAGACAAAACGCATAGCACAAAACTGATTAGCGATCAAACACAAGAAGCAACAAACAAGACTCAAGAACTCGGAACTGCTACTTGGAACTTACGGCGAATCTCAAGGCTCTCCAATTGGCGTGATCTGCAGCTGCGAAACGGCCCGTGATCGCACGAACCGTAACTTGTCTGATGACTTTGGCTCTGATGATCGCATGCACAATCTGTCTCGTCACAAAATCAGATAATAAAGAGACACACGCAATGTTTTAGAGAGCTTAACCACATAAAAGCTAAATAGCACGCAGTGTTTTGTAGGAGCAAAGATATACTTACGTCCATGCTTGTTATGACGAGCATCGAGATGTCCATAGTCCTCTGTGTGTGATCCAAGAACCATAGAATATAGCGCTCAGATGCGCCACCATCCTGGAAGCCGAGGGATCGGTCCAAATGTGGGCGGGCCGGGCGAAGCTGTGTTCGAGTGATCGACGCACGCACAGTTCCGACCGAGATCGAAAATCCAAGCACCCTCAACACCATTATCGCGGCATCCCTGTGTGTGGGAGCCCCCGCGGAGAAGTAGAAACCGCGCACCAAATCGGCTTGCTCGTAAGACAGCAGGGACTGCCCCCTCGTGAGCGCCCCACACCGTGCTTTTGCTCCATTCTCTCCTTCTTTGCTTGTTTTGCTACGTGGCTGGAACTGAGAGACGTGAGAAGCTTCTCGCATCTGTGTTTATTTAGGAAGGAGGCATGAGAAATTTACCTCGACTCACCCCAAGCGAGATCACTCGCGTGAGAGCCTTCTTGATGGCGAAATTTCACAAGGCTACAGACAGTGCCTGTGCGCTTATTTTTATGATTTTTCAAAAGGAAAACATGTGTGTGATCATCAAAGCACTAGACAAAGTGTCTGAGATTGATCCGATAAAATACACGACTTTGAGTGCTGTAAGATACTTGGGAGAAATTCAAGGATGGGTTAGTCGGTAAATTTACCGACATCGACAATACTCTACCGACATTCACTTATAATAACATCCAGATTGTAAATTATCATTCATTTTTGTAAACTGTACTACATCTACAAACCAGTTCCGTGTTGTTATAATGTTATTTTTAGCTCTTTTAAAGTGACATTTTTATTTAGTATTGTGGATAAAAAAATAGAGGTTATCACCTTATGAAATAAAAAAAGTAAATCTGCCAATGTATCCCTAATAGAAGGCTCTTTGTAACTTGATGTTTGTATGTAATTCACAGTGGTACTGGGGATTCAAACGCACATTTACTTTTTAGAAAGTTGAAAAATAAAATAAAAATGTTGATTATGACATTTCGCTGATGTAATTGGCCAAAATAATGACTAAAGTGTCTTTTTTCTCCCAGTTAAAAACTTGTAATGATTTTTGTTGTTGCAAGTAGAATTATCAACCCTCCATGGGTGTTTGTTGTTGTATGTTGTTAGCATTAAGAGGCCGGTATACAAATACGTTAGTTCTGAAATGATGGCTCTAGCGATCGCAAGCAACTTAGCGCCAGTTTAACCCAGCAGCGGCTTTTTCCGCCTTTTGGCCAAAAGCATTAGAACGGGAACGAAAGGGAAGCAAGCAAGCCAAGCGCTCGCCATCTCTCTCTCCATCTCTCTGTGTACCTGTCTCTATTCGCAGCAGCCGCCATGCGCATCGCCAGCGCCATCGCGTGGGCCTCGGCCGCGCTCTCCCTCTGCCTCCTCTCTCCTCATGTCGTGGACGCGTCGGCCGTGACGGCCGGCGCACCCGAGCACCTCGTCGCGATGGGCGGCGAGTGCGTGCGGCTCTTCCACTCGGCGGGCGACATGGGCTGCCGCAGCCTCTCGAACGCGGACATGGCCGAGCTCTTCCCCATCGCGACGCAGAGCGAGCTTGAGAGCTTCGTGAACGGCGAGGCGGCGCACCAAGAGAGCGACAAGAAGTACGTGCTCGTGATGCCCGAGGCGCTGCTCAGCTACGACACGATCGAGAAAGGGTTCGCGCACATTGGCGGCGTGTTCGCGTACCCGCAGTTTAGCAGCAAGAACATGTCGTTCGCGCCCACGATGCCTCAGGGCTTTGGCACTGTCGACGGCGCGCTGAACCCTTTTACATCGGAGAAAGTCCAGTGGAACGCTGTCGGCAATGGGCTGATCGACAAGGCGCTTCCGTTCCCAGTCGTGCTGCTGAAAGACGAAGCGGTCAGCGCGAAGTTCACAGCCCGCGCGCAGAAGAACGTGAAGTCTGACACCGGCGCGACGTACAAGGCATTCATGAAGTACTACTTTGGCCCCGAGGAAATGAACTCGCTCAAGTGCCTCACGTTCAAGAACATTTACGACCAGAGCAGCCCCAAGTGCGACCCGATCGGCGGGCAGAGCGCCTGGGCGATGCGCGGCGACCTCACGGCGAGCGAGATCGTGCTGGCGATGACGTCCATGGATGCGACGTCGCTCTCGCACGTGCTCTCACCTGGCGCGAACACTGGCGCGTCGGGGCTCGTGGCGCTGCTCGCGGCGGCACAGGCGCTCAAGGCGATCCCGGACTCGGAGTTCGACAAGAAGATCGTGTTCGCAGCGTTTCAAGCTGAGAAATTCGGCTTTGTCGGCTCACGCAAGTTCCTCTCCGACATCCAGCAGTTCACAAAGGACCCGAAGGCGTGCACGTTCCCAGTCACAGGCTCCGTGTCGCCGTTCGGCACGAACTTCTGCACGGAGCCAATGCTGAGCTCAACCGAGTTCACGAAGTTGGCGCTCGCCGACATCTCGTACGCGATCGCGGTGGACCAGGTCGGCATTCTCCCGAAATCCGGAAACTTCACGGTGCACGTGAACCCGAACAGCGCGACTGCGAACGGCTCGACGACGCTTGTGGACGCGATCATGAAGTCCCCATCGGCAGGCTCGTCGTTCTCACAGGGAAGCACCGGTGCGCTGCCTCCGACTCCACTGCTTTCGTTTGTGAACGCCGCTGAGTTTGGCAAGAAGGATCTGGTCAGCGCTGTGATCGCAGGGTACGACGGTACGTTCTCCGCTGGAGCGGCGTACAACTCGCGCCACGATGTGTTTGAAATGCTCGACGTCGCTGCAGTCACGAAGGCGTCCCAGGTGCTCGCGGAGACGCTGTACCAGCTCGCGGCGAAGACATCGTCCAGCGCCAAGCTCAAGGAGATTGAAGTGAAGAAAGAACTGGTGGAGGAAATGCTGTTGTGTGTCTCCAGCAACTGGCGCTGCGACCTGATGAAGAACTACTCAACGCCGTCGGTGAAAACGATGATGGATTACTTGGATCTCATCGACTCGGCGTGGCCAGCCTTCCAGAAGCCGACGACTTTGTACCCTGGTACAATCAACACGGACCGCCAGATGCTCGTTGAAACTGTGTCCGATGGCTCGCTGTACACGATTTACAATCAGACGTGGTCCGAGGATGCGAACCGCGTCAAGTTGTTCCCAAATGCGTACGAGGTCTTCACGCGTGCCTTCTTGGCGTCGGCGATGGTTGACGCGACCACGGCCTCATCCGCTGCTTCCTGTACCAAGAGTCAAGACTGCGAAGGCGGCGGGAAGGGCTTGGAGTGCGTGTACCCAGGCGTTTGTGCGAAGCAGAGCGCGTACTTCCACTTTGCGATGTCTCCGGGCTTGAAGCGCACGAAGACGCTTGGTGTGTACTCGATCGTGGACGAGGGCATGCCGCTGTGGACTGAGCCGCAATGGGCTAATGACATTGGTAGCTACTCGTTCCCAGACCCTGGTTCGCTCATCGGATGGCTTTCGTTGGTGATCGGCGCGGTGATCACTGGTGTGGGCTTTGTGCTCTCTCGACTGGTTTTGACGAGCGTGCACAAGATGAAGCTCTTGTAGAGGGTGAGTTGCTGTTGTTTGTCGTTGCCTTCCTTGAGATCATCACGCATCGCACTGGAACTGACTGCAGTAGACAGATGTGTGAGCCAAAACAGCAAATACAATGAAGCTCGGGACACAAGAAGTGAGCGAGCTGACATGAACTCAAGAGGCAAAAGAAAGAAGAAAAGCGAAGTGAATGGATGATGAAGAAAAAAGAGCAATATATAAGACAGCTGGTGCGTTAGTTTTCGTTTTGCCAAACTGGTTGGTTCTCACTTGGAAAAATGTTTGGCTAAGATGACCATCCCTTCTATCATCCTGAAGCAAGACTGCCTGCATGAGCTGTTGGACCCAGAGATGTCGCTTGCGATACTCACCTGTTCTGGAGCAGCCTGACAGCACTGGTTGACTAGACAGCAACTGATTTGGCTTGGCGTATCTTGCTTGGCATGCCGATGGTCAGCTTTGCTGGGTATCACCTCGAGGGTGATCGTTGTTCGTAAGTATCATTTTCTTGGTGATTGCTGATGCTTGAGTGAGCCTATTGAGTCTGCAGCTGCTGACTGTTTGCGTAGGTGTGTCAGCTCTTACTGCCCATTCTCGTCTCCGTCAAGCGTTTCGCCGCCGTCCCCATCGTCCTCTTCTTCGCCCTCTTCATCCACGCCACCTGCGCCACCGATCGGTGCGATGTCTGCAGTCCCGTAGCATGCGCAGTCGCCCTCACAGGCGAAGCATGCGACAAAGATGATGCTCAGGAAGAGCAGGAAGAGGACCATGTCGGTGTAGAAGAACACCATGCCCTGCATGTACTCGTCCGGTGAGAGCCGCTCGTTCATACAAGACGCATCGTAGGCGAACCACATCACGAGCACCAGCATGGTGCCTAAAGAAGCACTGTACTGAAGCGTCGAGACCACGTCTTGCATATAGAAGAAATAGATAAAGAGCGAGCCGATGAAAGCTACCAAGAAGCCCACGAGGATCACCATCGGGTAGCTGATGAGCACAGGCGGCGTGTTCTCGTCGCGTGACTTCTTCGTGATCATCGTGCAGAGTCCCGTCGTCATTGCCATGATGCAGAAGAGGAAGCTGAAGATGAAGATGCTCGCTTTCGTCTCGAGTAAGTAGTCGCAGCCGGCGAAGAAGAGGCTCTGCGTGACCGTGTACAAGCTGAGCACGAAGAAGTTGATCGGGAACTTGTACTTGACGAGGTAGAGCCACAGCAGCGCTACGACCATGACGAGGAACGCGACAAACACGTACTGCCACTGATTGAAAGCAGGCTTGAACGCGTCCACGATTGGCGCTGGGTAGCTGAAGATGCAGATGAGCGTCACAACAGCGAACAGCTGCAGCGAGAAGATCGCAAAGAGCTTGCGGCGAAAACCTTGTTGGATGATCACGGGCATGTGGATGACTGCGAACGGGTCGTTCATCGGGTTTGAGCCTGTCTGGAAGACCGAGAGCGAGATGATGGTACGGGACTCCATGATGTTCGCGTCGAAGTGGCTCTTGACCATCTCGAAAAATTTCATGTCCTTCTCTGTGGCTTTGCCCTTGGCTTTCTTCTCCTCCAAGTGCTTCATCAAGATCGAGCCGCGGCGATAGTGCGCTTTTCGCTTGGCTGGGTCCATCTCGTCGTCGTCCGGGTGCAGAAAAATCCTGGTCATCTGGTGGACGAGCCCTCGGAGCGAGCCTTTCGCCTGCGGCGGCGTCGAAGCTCGAGTCGGATGGTGACTGGTCTCTTCCATCGGCAAGTTCTGATGCGTTTCTATCCACGTCGTTTGGGGATTTCGATGGGCATTCACGGGAGGCACATGTGATGTCAGTCCGAGGGTTTCTTCCGGCACCACCGCGTTGTCTGGCGCCATGTCCATCATCGTGGCTTGGTAGTGCTTCTTGAGCTTGAACTTGAACTTCACAGTGGAGTTGCTGGTGAGCGATGAACAGTTTGCTGCGAACGAGATGAGGAGGCGGAATGGCGCTTCAGCAGTCTTCACATCCAGCGTCTCGGGGTGCAGCTCGACCAAACTCTAAAAGTGGAGATCGGCGGCAGCAGCAACAACCGCAGCCAGCACCAGCGTGTGAGTATTTCTGATCTCAGCCGCGACGCGACGTATAAAAAGCGTGGTCACCCCGGCCAGCCTTCTTGTCTCCAGTCTTACCGAGCTTCTAAATGCGGACTCCGTCATCATTCTCCAGGCTCTACGACTCATCACTGCGGAAATTTCAATTTGGTGAGTTGCAGCGTATATTTACGTCTGTGACCAGGACGGACGGAGCAAGATACTTGTCAGTAATCCAACACTGGAGAGGCCCAGGACAGTCAGTCAGCGGATTAAGAGCAAGCACGCTGTTCTTGATAAGGAAGAAAAAGAGGATCGTGTGGGTGAGTTTGAGGTGTCGACGCAAACGAAGGTCCACCGTTTTAGTACGCTCGAGCACCAAGACAGCGCTTGAGTCCCCATTCACTCACGTGGGATCATTTGTTTCTAGGTGGCTGATGAATGATTAATCAGCCAATTTTGCGAAGGGTAGAGATTCAAATTCCGAGCGAAGACGGCGAGGTAGGCCGTACCCGTTTGTTTCATTGGAAATTGGTTTCGGATACAGAGGACAATGTTGAGGGGATTCATAGTTACTTCCAAGAGTTCGAATGCAATAGCTTCGTAGCAGTTGGCACAACTAGGTACTTGGTTTTTCAGGTGAGCCACGGAAGTTGGAAGTTGCAGGAGATCGAAATACGAAGATATATATCAGCTTGTACCACGAAATTCTCTCAAGAAAATCACGAAATGAGCTCAAAATCGAGGAACATCTCGAAAAATCACACTCACAATCACGAACCAGCTCGTCTTGTGAGGAAATATGTGAATGCGTGAATCTGTGCGCTGGTGCAAGTCCGAGCAATTAGAACGCACGAGTTCCCTCCCCCTTTGACTCCATTTCGTTTTACGATTGTCGCCCACGACCGAACTGGCGAAGACTCTCAAAGCGGCTGAGATTCACCACCACACAATGTGAAATTGGCATCGCCCAAACCCAAATGGCTCGAGAGACTGACCGGTACAGCTTTACCCAGACAGACACTCCAGACAGCCAGGTTGAACCGGCAGAGTACACTTGGTGGGTAGAGTCTTCCCCCACCTTTCTTTGAATTCGTCAACCTCGTCTCCAACAAACAAACCGATAAATAATAAAATCCATTGAAATTGAAGTCGGCGATTAGAGTCGACGCATTGTGAGGTGTATACTTCACGGCTTTTCGTCAACCTCGCGACCGAAATTGCTTCAAGAAGCAAGGTGTTCGTTCCGTCCTATTGTTGGCCTTCGGTGCTTGGCCATCTGTGTCGGCAAAGCAGACCATTACGAATTCATGCCGTCTTCCGAAACCCGGCATATCCTTCAAGAGTTTCAACAACTGCTGCAGGAAGCAGGAGTCGTTGAAGACTCTCGAATACGAGCGAGATAGAAGTTCTTGGGTCTCGGGCGGCGGACACGGACACTACTCGGATCGAGTGCGTTCCAGTACTCGGAAAAATCCAAGGAGAACGAAGCTAACAACAACAAGTAGAAAGTTGAAAAGTCAGCAATGTATTGAAAGGTTGAAAGGTCAACATGCACAAAATAATATGACACTTACGTGACTGCCAGTCCTTCGTCACAGCGATGTTCTCCTTGTTCCGTTTCACCGCGTTTCTGCTCCAACTGAACGACCCGTTCAACACGGTCGTTCCATCAAGGATGCGAAACTTCTCGTGTATCGTTCGCTTATCGAGACGGACTTCAATTCCATTCGTGCGAAGACAAGCGACCTTAGACCACTTGCTATTTGCCTGCCTCGCGTCAGCAATAACGTGCACCTGGCAGCCTTGCGCCTTAGCGCGAACAAGCGCGAGTGCAAGTTGCATACGTATATACAGTGAGTATCACAATATCAGCATTTTAATGAAACTCATACAAAAAGCAAATAGAGCAGAAACATGCCAGAGGGTGCATGAAGGAGTACACACGTCAATCGATTGACGTGTTGGCGCGCTCAAGAATCCACTGCAGCTGGAAAAACGACAACGCAAAGCCGTTTTCTCTTGTAGGAAAACGCAGTGTGTAACCGACACCGCCGCTCAACTTACTCCAGCGCTGTAACACCTCTTCTTCGGACAGAAAGCGCACTGGTTTCGGCGGATGGAAACGTCCCGATAAGGCGTCGTACTTGATGTCCAGGACGTCAGCTGCCTCGCGACAGTTCCGTTCCGGGTTCCTGGAACCCCCACGAATCAAAGCCTGGGCTTCGGCGACGACTTCGGGCGTGATGCGGGTGTACGTGCGCTTGGGCCCTGCTAACGGCTCGCTGCTTGCTCTCTTAGACATCGCAAAAGGCGAACTGATGCAGAATTGCTCAAGTCGGCCATTTTTAAAATCAATTCGTTTAAAAAATGCTTTTTATTTGTATAAATAATGAGAACATTTAGAGAGTATTCTGATAATTCTTAAAATAGTATACCAAGTTAAATATTCATTAAAGTAGTGTTTTTTGTTTTTCAGTCAAATTGATAACATAAAGCAGTATATTTTCAGTTTTTAAACCAAAAATTACTGATTTTCGATAACTTGAAAATATGGAACATATGCTTCAATATTCGGCGAAAATCAAAGCAATATTTTTCCGAGAATGCTCCTTCGACCTTCTGTTCGCGGTTTCCCACGAAGGGCAACTCGACAACAGCACGAAATAGTGAGGACTTCTAATAGTCCTCGCCATGTAGTACTAGCGGGCGTGCTGGTGTTCTGCTACATAATATCTTTTGAGCATGTTCAGCTATGTAAATTTGACAACTGCTATGACTTTACAAGCTTCGCTCGCGAGGTTGCTCAATGAGCCATCCTCCTCGATAAAGTGCTCTCGAACCACTTCGAGATCACTCCAAGAAGTCCTGATAATTTACCATCATTCCCGTTTCAGACTCAGTCTCAGAAGTGCGTGCAATTGCATTGTTTACAGATCAGAGGCGGTGTTGTGGTGTCGTAATTCTGTAAAATGGCTCAAACCCAATATTGACTTGATTTCAGTATGGCAAGGCAACTCTTTTGTTACCCATTTTCGAAAAATAAGATGAGACATGCAGTGCAACTATCCGGTTCAATTCGCCTCCAATACGGTAGCATCTACTTCAAATATGGTGCTGTTCTTTTCCCAAATCCAAGTTTGCAAATGCAAACTTTGCGACTAAGTGCCAATCAACACTATGGTTTTAACCTTAGACAAAACAGGCTAGCGCTCATATAAAATAATCAGACTTAAGGAGTTCAGAAACATAAATCCAACTAAAAATTGACATAAGTTTACTATTCGTTTGCCTCAAGGCAGTTCACGTGTCAGTTTAGAGTTGGCGCTAACACGCTTGCCATAACTCTCCAGAGTGTAAATCCCCCGGACTGAATACTCGCCAAGCTCCCTCCCTATTTGCTTGTGTGAGATGATAGATATATAGGTAAGTGGGCAGTGGCGATCTGATTGTTGCAACAACCAATAAAATTTTGAGTACCATACGTCGTAGCATCATCTTTCGCGCACGCTCTATCACTACTGTGCTTTAAGTTTTGTACCGGCAGTGTCGCACGGCGCATTACACCACAAACGAATCTCTCTGTATCTTTTGGCTTTGTTTACGGCATGTTAGATCCGTATCTAATCCAAACCCATAAATTGCGCATTTGGGTGCTCTTTTCCTGAAAATGTGAGCGTATTCACTCTCTTCTGGTTTTGCTCCTCCTATTCCCTCACAATATCCGGTTAAAATACTGTTTAGAATTCACAACCCTATTACAAATGGTAAGGAACAAAATAATATCCAAAATACCTTGTATATTCTACTTTGCAATTCAATCATATACAAATGCGTTATCCCAGGCCCCCTCGCCACTCCCCAACTCAGTCTTTTCTTCCCCAGCCCATACTGAGCGCCAGTGTGAAGCGAAAACCCGCTCACGTTCGTTTGTCTGACGCGTAACATTCGACAGCAAACTGTCAGACAGACAACAGCTCCAGAAGAAGAGAGAGCAGAGAGCGACGGCGCATTCCTCCCCACTCTTCCTCGCGCGTGCTGCTGCTGCTGCTGCCTGTCCCCACAGTCCTCCTGTTGTCCAGATTCCCCTCTACACGTCAGCAGTTAGTCAGCTCACGTACGTACGTACGTAGTCCACTCGGTCTCTATCGCCCTCTAGCGCAGGTGTCTGAGGAGGCAGAGAGTGAAGAGACTGAAGAGAGAGAGAGAGAAAGAGAAAGAGAGCGATGGTCGATGTCGCCAAGCAGCACGACGAGCGGCTGACCGTGACGATCGCGCCTCCTCCGCCGCCGCTCTCAAGCGGATTGAACGCGTCATCGAGTACGAGTCCGCCGGCGTCCGCCCCGTCGTCTTCGTCAGGTAACGGTCTCATAAACGGCAGTAGCACCCCCGCTGCCGCCGCGGCTTCAACATCCGCCCCCGCGACGCCCTTTGTATCTGCGCGCAGCGTACCGTCGATGTCACCCTCGGCGTCCGCGATGAAGCTCGGACGTGGATTGCGGCAGAAGATGATCGACGAGCTCAAGAGCGTGCGCCGCAAGTCGCCGCCGCCGGAGAAAGGCACGCCCGCGCTCACGCCGATCCTCGAGCCAAGCGCGTTGTCGTCGGGGGTGGCATCGTCGAGCGCGGGGATGATGCCCCCACCGCTCATGCTGAACGCACCGATGAACGACGACGGCAACCGTTCGTCGCAGGGTGAAGATGGCGGCCGCCTGTCGAGCGGACAGCTCTCCCCCGCGGATCCGAGCGGTGTTGTTCCGGGAAAAGGCAAGGGCTGCTCGATCTGCGAGCGCTCGTTCACGGTCTTCCGCGCCAAGCACACATGCAAGGTGTGCGGCAACCGCATCTGTGACGACTGCAGCAAGAACCGCGTGAAGCTGAACCGCCGCCTCGAGCGCAAGAAAGGCTCGCGACTCTGCGACCCGTGTGCGCGCAAGTACGTGCAGTCGAGCATGCCGCTGATGTCGCCGTCAGCGTCGCCCATGCTAGCGCCAACGATGATGCAGCGGCGCCACTCGGTGCCGAGCGGCGCGTTCTTGAGAACCCCAAGCGGTAGTGTGGTTAGCAACTCTGGAACGAAGTCGAGCGAGCAGCAACAGGCTAACGGTGCACAGGACGCTAGTGACGCATCAAAAGCAGCATCGACGAGCAACAGCAGTATGAAGAACGCTATTACTGTTGAGAAACGAGAACCGCACGACTCGCACCTCCGGACGCGTCACTGGGCCTCGCTCGCGGTCATCTCTGCACTGGTGTTCCTTCGCATCCTCATTGGCGGCGCGTCTCGGTCGTCGTCTACAATTGTCAGGGGACTGGACAGCGTGCTCACTATCAAGATCCTCGGGTGCTACGTCCTCGGCCTCGTCGTGTTTGACGAGATCCTGCGCTCCAAGAACAAGAGCACCAAGAACAAGAGCAGCAATGTGGCGAGTTCACCGGCAGCAGGCGTGGTGCATCGTCGTCGTCGACGAACGAAAAGCCGAGCCGTCTCGACGACGCAAGTGGGTGTTTCACCAACGTGCGGCGATCAGGACCAGGACGAGGAAGTGCTGGAGGTCGACACGGGCGACAAGATCACCGAGACCGGTGGCTTCAGCTTCGAGAAGTTGGTCACTGCGCTTGAAGAGACGGCCGTGAAAGCCCGTGCTGCGGACGACGAGCTGAAGCTGAGCGCGTTCCTGACGTGCTGCGAGTCAATCTGCGGGTTCGTGCTCGTGTTTGGCCGCGCGACGTCTTTTGCGGGAAGCACGGTGAACGGCTACGTGGTGTCGATCAACACGAATCTCGGCGCATGGCCAGCACCAACGATCACCTCGGAGCCGTGGAGAGAACAGAGCATCCGCGCGATCATTGAGCGCGAAGTGGAGCTGCAGATCGCGAACGTCGGCGGAAAGAAGAAGCCGTCGTGCTCGCGCTGCGTGCTGCGGCTGCTCTGGTTTGTTGAGTTTGTCGAGGCGTGCGTCAAGTACACTTTGATCGAGAGCACGGACGAGAACTGCTCGTCGGGAGCCTCGAAGGCGTACGAAGAGACGATCGGGTCGCGCCACCCGTGGATCATCCGCAAGGGTGTGAACAGCGCGCTGAGCTCGATCCCGGCGCGCTCGACGGTACTCGCGGACCTGAATCTGAGCAACTGCTCGCCCGAGGACGCGATCGCGCGGCTTAAGGTCGGCCAGAGCTACATGAAGGCGATCATCGCGGAGATTCACCAGGTCTTGAAGAAGCATGACCTGCTCGACATCAAGTAGGATATCAACAGAGGCAATTGAAGAGAAGAAGCGATAGGAGCGAGCATTATTAGAGTTTGTATGTGGATGATGGATATATTTTTTTGTTTTTCGAATGCAGAGAATGCAAAGGATGCCATGAATTTTAACAATTGATAGGAATGAAGAATTGAAATGAAGATGACAGAGCAATAGCATGCACTGAGATATACTCAATCGTTTTGCATGACACATGACACAGCGATCGCTTTGTACCCAAACGGAATGCAATAAAATAACAGATTTGATTTAAGGTTACTGCGCAACAGCAGATGCTGAGAGAGAGAAAAAATGATCAAAGAGACGTTCGGTGTCGCCACTCCAAGCAACGCCGCTTGCACGCGAAGAGTTTCTTCAAGTCTGGCGGCCCGTCAGCTTCTTCGTCTTCATTCTCGTGCTCTGGTGTCGCGTTTCTTCGAGATGTTTTTGTTTGTTTGTTTATACGGGCTTGTTTTGTGCTGATGATGGAACCGGATGGCAGCAGCGACCGAAAAGAAACCATAATCCCTCGATCCTTGCGCTACGCCGCACGGCCTTCCTCTCGTCCGCAATATCTTACTTGATCTTCTTCTGTGCTTACGCGGACGCCGACTGCTTCTTCTGGTAGTCCGAGATCGCGGCCTTGATCGCGTCCTCCGCGAGCATGCTGCAGTGCAGCTTGACTGGTGGCAGCTTCAGGTGGCTCGCGATGTCCGTGTTCTTGATCTTCAGGCACTCTTCAACGGTCTTGCCCTTGAGCCACTCGGTGGCCACCGAGCTGGACGCGATCGCCGAGCCGCAGCCGAACGTCTTGAACTTGGAGTCCACGATCGTGCCGTTCTCATCGACCTCAATCTGCAGCTTCATGACGTCGCCACACGCTGGCGCGCCGACGAGGCCTGTGCCCACATTGCGCGCCTTCTTGTCCATGGAGCCCACGTTGCGCGGGTTCTCGTAGTGGTCGATCACGTTCTCGTGGTACATGCGGCTCTGGCCCATGGCGGCAGTCGCCACCGCAGGGGACGCGGTGCGGGAGGAGACGCGCGCAGCTGAGAGCGCGGTGGTGAGCGAGCGCTTGAGAGCAGAGCGGGCGAGCATCGTGAGTGTCTGAGTACTGAGTGATGTGGTGGTCGTGTGTGTTCTAGCGCCTTTGGTGGAATGAGATTTTCTTGACGTGAGCGAATGGCCCCTTCTTGTCTTGTGGTGGAGAGTGAAAGGGGATGCGGATCGTCGAAATTGGAGAATTTTTGACGCGCAGAGTCCCAGGACATACAAACTTCAAGATGTTTGTAAAATTGGAAAATGTGATTCGTGGAAAATGTGTGGTAATCATTGAGTTTCAGCGAATCGATGGAGAGGTGCGCGCGTGCCTCGAATCCAATCAGCGAGGGCAGTGGCCAAAATCAAATGTGCGGAATGTTGGTAGCTAGGAGGGACGCAAGAGTGATAGGAGGGGCGACATGACTGTCGGACCGTTTTTTATGGGAAAACAGTCCAACAGACCATGTCGTCCCTCCTTCTTGTGAAACAAGTTTGATGCATCAGCTGTTGGTTTACAAATCGACCTTTAGTATTCAGTAGTCGTGAAAATGGTTGCATCTCGCAATATGTGAAGCTTTTTTCTACTACAATCTAATCATTATGCTTAAATTAAGTGTAAAACAATTAAAGAGGTTTTAAACTCAATTATTGGTCACCCTTTATGTCAGATCTGAGACGCTGTTTGGCCAATCAGCGCCTCCTGCCATTTAACAAAGCGAGAGAGAAACGCAGTGCTCATTGGTGCTTGGGGCAGCAAATGGCAAAATGGACAAACTTATGACAAGCCAACCACCATGTTATGTTGGTACTCTGCTTCTGGTGGTGTGACTGCCGCTTAAAGAGGCACTCGAATGGGACACCAGATGGACTTGGACGACATGCGTCTCCGTGCGCTAACGCCGCTCAGACTGCGACGACTTGGCGCTTCGGGCTCACCACAAAACGAAGTAATTGCCTCACGAGCTGCTAGGACGAGTGGGCTGCTCGTCCGTATGGCGAAGATGAGCAGGACGAGACAACGCTGACAACAATGATGAATGAGCGAGCTGGTGGGTAGAATTGGTGACGTCTCACTTTATTGGCTCTACACTAAACTCATTGATTGTTTTGTCAAGAAGCGAGAAGAGGCCTATACCAATTTCTGCCCGTTCCCGCGTGCGATGGCGGAGCGATATGCCGATGAACACGACGCAGTCGATGTACCTGAAATCACAATCAACATCCCTGACGATAAAGATTTCGCGATTGTGCTCGATCAAGGAGCACCAGCAGAAGCGTGGACGAATGACAACACTCTGGAAGTTCACGCGTCCACAGAAGAAGAAAGCGACGCCATCGTTGAAGACAATGAAGCCGCTGCCCTAAACAAGTTGCAGCAGTGTGTAGGCAAATACAAGATCCAGCTCACAGTGTACAACCCGCTGCCTCCGCTATGTCGCGCGCTCCAAGAATCGCATTTCCCGCTAGAGCACGAGGCGTCGATTGAAGAATTGAAGAAACATCCGCACAGATTTTGGGATCGCGCGCTTCGGAGCGCGAATGACGATGATCTGCTCGCTAAGTCTGATCTGGAAGCTGGACCGAAGCGAAGCAGAGAGGACCTCGTGATCAAGAACTTGCCCGTGGCAATCCAACTCGCGTTCCGTCAAAGTATGTTGCGCGTGGTGATGCTCACAAAGTGCAGTATCGCGTTAGTGGTCTGCATGTGCATCGCCGTGGTGCCGTTCAAAGAGTGGCGTGAGCATAACGAAATGGCCAACTTGTGGCTTCTACACGTCATGCTGGGGGTCAGCACTGCGCTCTACTTGCTGACACTGGGTATTCTCTACGGCGTGCGCTTCAATTTCTCCATCAACGGCGCTGTGGTGACGTTTCTGCTGTGCGTCGAAGTGTGCTGCTTGCTGCTCGTGTGTCTAAACGCAACCAACCTGAACGCGATCGCCACTGTGTGCGTGCTGTTTACGCTGGTCATGGCGTGTCTGTACATCCTCGCGACGTACCGCTGGAAGCCTCAGACCGCAGACTACGACTTTGAGCTGCTGCACCCGATGACCGCCGCGATCCTGTCGGTCGCGCTCGTGTTGGTAGGCGCCATCGCCGTGTATCACTCGAGCATCCTCGCCGACATGTCACCAAGTGCTATAACTTCGACCACATTCGCCGGCGTGCTCGTGTGCATAGCTCTTGGGGGGTTGTGGACGGGGCTGACGCTGCACTGCATGAGCGCGTCACTCACACCGGACGAGCACACGCGCTGCCTGGTGTTCTATCATTCGGACGTCGTCGTCGCGTGCGTCGTCGTGCCTCTACGCTGGACCGAGTGGCTGCTGCGGCGCTGGATGCGGATGTACAGTCGCCGTCACCAGAAAGTAAGCTTGAAACGGGACGCAGCTTTGTCAGCTCTTGTGCGCGCGGACCACCACAATCATTCGCTGCCTAGGGACACAGGTGACTTGGATCCAGTAGAGGACGCGCGGCGCTTCAAGGATCACGGAGAGGAACGCCCCGCGGCCATCGTCTCCTCCACCGATGCAGAGGCGTCGGCGGGTGGCTGTCCTACCAGTAGTAGCGCAATGACAGTTGCCGGTGGCGGTGGCGGTGGCGGTGCGTCCCGACGTCGCAGCTCATTCGTCGAACCTGTGTAAACAAGCACCTCTTGATGTAGATGTGTATCTTGTTGTCTGGTAGAAGTGTGTGGCTGGTATAAATCATGCGTAACGCGTACCGTTTTCTACATGCCATACGCGCACAACTATTATTCGCGCCATTGTTGACATGAGATACTTCTTGAATGCGACCTCCCGCACGCCCGCTGGCGAGTGCGCCGTTGCGCCGTTCCGTCCATTGCGAGTGGCCATTAGAGTCGTCGAGATGAGCCAGCGCGCCGTCTTGGTCGCATGTGTTGAACTGCTGTCTGTAAAAGCCACACATGGGATGCATGGGTGCGGATGACATTCTTTCACTGTGTGTCCGACCATTCGAAAAAAAGAAAGCACTCAGCAATCTTATAAAATAGTCAAAATGAGGTGGTTTTCATTGATTTTATCAACTTGAATAGGTCGCATTCTACCGTGTTTGGGTACATAATTGGAAATTGTAGCGTGAAAAGACTTTTTCTGTCTCGTCGCTGCATTGCACCAGTTCAGAACGCGCACTTCAGTATGCTTGTCAAAACCATCTGGTTTCGTGGAACCATGCTGCCCGCCTCGCGGTCCATTTTCACACAATCCACCAGTTAATTTACTGCGCATCCACTTTGAGAGGTCAATTCTAACACTAACTCTACATTTAGCGTCACATTTTGATCAAAAACATATTATTCCACAGGTCGCTTTTACAGGTTCACCCACAAGATACGTGGGAACAAAAAGTGGTTTGTGCGTAAGAAAATAGAGCGGGTTGTGCCTTTCCTGGTTAATGCGAGCGAGCCGCAAGTGCGGAAACCATATGCGACCACAGTGTACGGACTGGACTAAAATGGCGGCGTCGCCGCTCCAGATGGCTATCCGCCCGCCCACTTGCTCCTGTACACTTGCTTGCGTGCGTGCGCTCCAAGCAAACAAGCTAACGGCCACAAGTCACGACTGACTTGACTTGCACAAGCAAGTGTAGCTCCTGGGTGACTATCTGTCCATCCTCACAGTCGATTATTAGTCCAGCAAGACGCAGAGCAGAAGAGAAGAGAAGAGGAAAGGAAAGCCACGCGCGCTTATTATACTCTACCTCGTTCCAGTCACATTGCGCAGGTCGCCCTGTCTTCTCGATGCCATCCGGCAGCTGTAGATGGTGGCGTCATGGCGCTTTCCAGCGGCGCATGCTGATGGCGATCGCTGTGACAGCGCTCGTGATCATGACGGCGACGGAGGTGCAGGCGACAGCACCCAGCACGAGCAGGTCCGACGTCGTATCCAGCGTGCGCGCCGACAGTAACGTGCTTGACGACAGCGAGGACGCCTCGGCATCATCTACCAAGAGCAGAATTCGTGGCAGTCAGAGCAATAACGGCGACGCAGATGGTGAGGCGCGCTCGCTCAACTTTGAGAACGTGCTCACGAACGCCTGGGACCTGCTCACGACGCGCACGCTCCGACCCCAGACATCGTCGACAGCGAGCGAAGCTGATGATAAGGACACAGCGACTTCGAGCGCCACTGAAAAGCCGAGCACGGCGGTGATTAAGGCGGAATCCCTGTCTCTGTCCGCAGACGATGCCGTGACGGAAGCATTGAAAACAGCGACGCCGGAGGTCACCTCGTCTCCAGTGCCGACGACCGCAGCGCTAACTCCAGTTCCGGTCGTCACGGTGACCCCTGTCGTGACGCCAGCTCCAGTAGAGACTTCGGCACCAGCTGCAGTGACGGTTCTTCCTCCAGTGGCGACTCCAGTGGCAGCAGCTACGCCAGTAGCCATTCCTGTTCAGCAGCTCAGGACTTCAGCTCCGACCCCAGCGCCAACGCCAACGCCGAGCCCCAGTGATGCTGCCTCCGGCTCCTCGTCTTCATCGAAAGGAAGCCTGGATACCGACGAGTTGGTGAAAAAAGTTAACATCAAGTCCGGGTCGTCAACGTCGAACTTTGACACCACCATCGTGGTGATGATCATGGGCGGCGTGTGCGTGATCGGTGTCGTCGTGCTCGTGATGTCGCGCAAGATCTCCAAGGAAACGGGCGACGACGAAGCAATACGTCGAGCGAGCTCCTTTGGCCACGTGCACATGTAACTGCCCGTCCAACAAGCAATGCATTCGCCACGTGCGCATCAGTTCATGTACGCATGCGAGTCAGTCATTATTTTAGAAAAGTCTTTTATTGTTGCGAAGAGAGAGAGAGAGAGAGTAATACAAGTTTTGCCATGAAAAGCAGAGGAAACTGAAGGAAGGAAACAACAAGTTTGTGTGTCGAGCGAGTATCGTGAATGGAGAGAAAACGAGTGTTCAAACGTCACAACACTCAGTAAAAAAAGCAATACAATCTCCTAATTTTGTGTCGCTTGAGCTAAAAGGCTTCATTATTGGTCGACTTTGGCAACAGCTCACCTCCAGTCACATTGAAGTTCAACGCTACAGCAATTCATACCACAACGAGTCCCATTATGACACCAAAACAATGTTCTATTTGCCACTTGCTGGTGTCAGTGGCTTAGCGACCATGCTAGCTTAACCTGCAAATGCGCGGGGTAAGAAACCAAACAGCTTACGCGGTCTTTGGCTTGGAGTACGCGCGGTTGCGCTGCGTGAGCATGTGGCTGTACATGACTGGCAGTCCTGGCACGTAGATGACGAGCACTAGGATGACGACCACGTAAAGCGACACGGCGATGTTGTGCGTGTTCGGCAGCTGGATCGAGTAGGCGCCCGTGGACAGGAAGCTGAGCGAGCTGACCATGCAGAGCACCTCACCGGCGACGCCCGACGGGTAGAGCACCATGAAAAGGTGGTAGCGCAGGAACGTGAGGAACGCCGGCACCTTGTTGTACAGGTTGAGTGCGTAGAACGAGTAGCGTGGGACCTCAACGAGCCCCCAGCTGACGACCATGAGCGGGAAGCCGAACTGGTAGCGCGAGTCCGGGCAGAGCACGTTGATGCCCCACACGAGCCACAGGCGCGAGCTCACTTGCATGAGCGTCGAGCCGAGCGGCGAGCGCACAAAGCCGACCGCAGCGTGCACGATCTCCATAACCGCCATGGTCTGCACGACCTTGAGCGGGAAGCTCACGGCGTCCCAGCAGGTGCGCGCGACATTCTCCCAGTCCTTGCCGTCTTCGCGCGCCGTGAGCACGGTCGTAGCCGTGACGTAGAGCACAAACGCCCAGCCGGCGCCAGAGAGCGCGTTGAACGCGAGCAGGTACAAATTCAAGAGCGCGCTGTTCTTCGCCATTATTGCAGAGAGAGATGCGTTGGTGGCAAGTGGATGGGGGAGTGAGGCTTGCGTGTCGGCGGTTGACGCTTGCGGAACTGCTGGTGCTCTTCTCGTGTCGACTTTTCAACTGGTTGCTATGCGGAGCAGCCACATTTTGATACACGAGCCTAAAGTGCGAAAACGTGGTGATGTATCCTGCTAGGTGCGAAGATACTCGTTAAAGTGCGAAAACACCTGATAAAGTACGGAAATTCGTGTGAGTTGATTGGTGCAGAGACCGTGGTTCGCGGAATATGTGCGGCTCAGAGCGCTCCTCCCATTTCGTGGTCAATCCATGATGATGACATGGCTTAGCTTGGACGGATGACGCCTCCCGGTCACCTGGGCCGTTGCGTCCACGCTTCTTGGTTCCCCATGTAGGGCATGCAATTGATTGCTCCATGTATGTAGCTTTCTGTGATGTCGTTGGTATAGATAGATGGCCATCAACATGGATATGACAGAAGTGTCTATAGCAATCGTTGGGGATGAATGGATATTACTATTGGTTGTTGTTGCTCATTGCTGCTGCTGGTTGCTGCTGTTGATGCTACTGCTGCAAGTGTTGTGTTCGTCGCCTGTGTGTCGGCAACATACTGTACTTGCTCGTTATTGCAGTCCCATAAACTCTCTAATCGCGGCCAAGGCTCGCTCGGATCTGCTCCGTGACACTGTTCATGCTCGTGTTGGCGTTCACCTCGGTCAGCTTGCCCTGCTTACGGTAAAAGTCGATCACTGGCTGGGTCTGCTGGTGGAACGACACGAGGCGCGCGCCGAGCGTGTCGACGTTGTCGTCCTTGCGCTGGATCAGCGGCTCGCCCGTGATGTCGTCCATGCCCTCGACCTTTGGCGGGTTGAACTTGGTGTGGTAGCTGCGGCCGCTGGCAGGGTGCACGCGGCGGCCCGAGATGCGCTCCACGAGGATCGAGTCCGGCAGGTTAAAGTTCACCACCTTGTCCACCTGCGTACTCTCTTCGGCGAGCATCTCGTCAAGCTTCTCAGCCTGCACGACGGTGCGCGGGAAGCCATCCAAAATGAAGCCGCGACGGCACTCTGGGCTCTTGATCGCGTCCTTGATGATTCCGATCACGATCTCGTCCGTGACCAGCTGGCCGGACTCCATGGCGGCCTTAGCCTTCTTGCCCATGTCCGTACCCTCACGCACAGCGGCGCGCAGGATGTCGCCCGTGGCCAAGTGGCACAGGCAGTACTCGTCCTTGAGCACTGGCGACTGGGTGCCCTTGCCGCATCCAGGAGGTCCTATTCGATTCGAAATGCATCAATTCGTCACGCAAGAGTAACAGTTAGTTACTAGTCATGCTTACATCAGCCACAATGCATCCACAGCCCGATCTAACTATCTAATGCATCCACAGCATCGCACAGTTTCTGTTGCATGTAAAGCGATAGATAACTAGCGACGACGATGGAATAGCTCGGTCGATAGAGAGATGGGAAGATCTACACCGAGCACAGCGCAAGCCCTACAAAAGAGAAGCAAAACAACAAAACCCACCGATGAAGATCGTGCGGCGCTCCTTCTTGGTGGCGCACTCGATGCGCTTCTGGAGCTCCGAGAGGAGGGAGGTGGTGGGCACGGCGGCGAGGCTCGACATCTTCTTACTTGCGGGTCGGCGGGTGGGCGATTTTTCGGTACTGAGAGGTGAGGGCCACGGAAATGAATGGGGAAAGCTCGCGGCGCCTTCCCAGTCACACACTTCGCCACAGGCACGGTCGACTGCCGTCACACCCCAGAAGGAAATAGTAGCCCCCCTGTTTTTGTAAACTACAGCGTCCACCCAATCTCTAATTATGAGTATACTGAATATAATGCGTAAAAAATACTATAAAAAGGATTCGAATGTTTTGTATTGGTCTGCATTGGTTATAAAGGTCATTTTCAGAGAAGTAAATGATCCGGTTTAAGGGAAATTTAGTACTAATCTGATCGAAAAGTGATTTCTCACTAGAAAACCTTCTTGAATGCATACGAATTCATAGAGGTTTTCTACTGGGAATCACTTTTCTATTGGATTAGTTTGAAATCTCCCTTTTGGGAAAGGGGGTTTGTCCTGTTTATGTGGTAAGTTTAACTAATTCGGCGAAAATACGGTATATTTCAGGTATAATACCTACAGCTGCGGTATTTTATTGTTGTCGTCGTCAACAAAGAGCTAAAAATAGTGGACGACGCGTAATTACGGCTATTCTGTGGATTTTTACGATCGAATCAGATACTGGGGTCTGATGATGACGGATCAGAAATGACGCAAGTTGTAAAAAGTAAAAAAAAGTCGGACACTGCAGTTACACAGTGACGACGGCGCGCTGGCAGAGCATTTGGACGGGCCACAATTAAGCTAGGATGGAGCTCGTCGTTGAAAGGCAATCTGGAAGATGATGGAGAATGGCGAAAGCACCGCTTACATGCAGTCCAAGCTGGCAATCAGTGAGCGTGCAAGACTTGGAGCAGCAGCTGTATTACCAAGGCGCTTCATGAGTCTAAATCTGTATGATGAAGAAACCGATGATGGCACTTTTGCTGCAGGATGCGACGCGCTCGTGCCGTGTCGTGTCGTGCTCTGCGACGTGAGCTAGCGCACCCACGACTACTCCACCTGGTCGTACGCAGAATGAGTCCTGCCTTGTGTGCTCGTCGAGCGCCTTGCTATGGTCCTGCGCGCGCTCGTCCGCCTACAAGATCACTTTCATCGCTGCAACGCCTTGGAGGTAAGTTTAGGTACTTATCTGTACTATTGTGAATTGATAAATGCAAGCTCTCGAATCAATCAATCAATTGATCACTTCTTGTTTCACATGTTGTGTACATCTTGACTGCCATTACTCTCTACAGTCGTGTCGACGTTGGGTCTGGTCTTGTCCCCAGAACGTTCGGATCATTGTGTGGTCGTACGTACTACCTCTGTTTGTCGTCAGCAGCACCCAGCGAAGATGCGATCAGCTTACACCATGTCGCAAACACTGGCGTCAAGCGTCCATTATGAATATCGGCACGCGATTCTGTGGAGAAATTGTCTCTGGGTAGCTTGACTTTCGTCCCCGAGTGCCTCCTCGATATGGCAAAACGTCCGAGTGCCTTCAAGTTCCCTGAGTTT
>JALBZB010000567.1:0-23492 GCA_038050625.1 Pythium sp. MPC-2022a | reverse complement strand
AGATAGATAGATAGATAGAGAGAGAGAGAGAGAGAGAGAGAGAGAGAGAGAGAGATAGGGAAAAAGAGAGACAACGCACAGGACTACCCGCATGAGGATTCTGGGCCTAAATTGGCTCACCAGCCTCAGAAACTCAGGTCTCTGACACGGGAAATGTGATCCTGCGATCTTGCGATCTGCCATCTGCCATCCCATTCTTTGAAACGGAAGACACGACTTTACGATCTGACTGACAAACGAACCCATTCTGATTCTGGTCCACACGCAGCCACTAGCCAACCACAATAACCAATCACAATAGCCGTCAAGCTCGAACTCAAGCTCGACGTCTCATGATTGTGTCGACTGGAGCGCAACCTTGTAACCTGAGACGGAGACTTGTCATGCGCGCCTTCTTCAACTTGGTTACATATATACTCTGTATACCTTCTTTTGCATGAAACGAGAAACCGAGGTCAACCCTCGTTGCCTCCTCCAACACTGTACCAGCAATCCAACAACGCACTCACCTCGCATGCTGTAAGTACTAATCGATCAGAGTGAACTCATCAAGTGTTCAAGGTAAATGAGATTCGGCCTACTCTTTCGGAAACCTATCCAAACCCAAACATCTCATTCGGAAACAGCCCGAACAAACTCGAGGAAGCCAGATCTAAAGTTGATCGATCAACTCCAGCATCTAATGCAAAGTTGATACATCATCGTGATCTCGGAAACAAAATTGCGATCCTGCGACTGACAAGCCGTCAACCTGAGACTGTTCATCGACTTCAACTTGGTCACGCGTATACTCCGTATACCTTTGCATGAAACGAGAAACGGATGTCAGTTTGTGAACAAATTCGTGATTCCTTGTGAACGAACACACACAAAATTCCCAATTTCAACTTCGATGAGTGGATTTCGGGTAGATAGAAATCGTCTCTCTTTACTAAGTTGCACTAAATCATGACATGTGACTTATAAAAACGAAACAAACCCTTGTCGGGATTTTCATTGACCATTATCTCCCAAACTAGGTGTAGTCTTCGCGTAAAGACATACTTGCCCGACACAATTATCAAAGTACATAATTGTGACGCTGTAGCCTGGGTTACGCTCATCCACCCACTTTTTCAGCTCGTGAAAGCGTGGTCTGTACGCTGCTGTCAGCTCAACGTCGACCCAGGTATGGTTTGGGTTCAAAATATTAACCTCGAAGCGATTCGTGCCTGGTTGAAGGATCGGAGTCGACGCAACAAGCGGCAAAAACTGCTCGACGACAGCGCAGAAGTGCTCTCAGGAGTCTGGACTGAACGTTCCGCCGACGCTGATTCTGAAATCGTCGATCGGGGCTCGATCTAGGTGACTCAGCGTGTTTACAAGCAGCGAGTAGATACCCGCACCCGTACACGAAACATTCTTCAGACTCAATTGCGATAGAGAGCGCAACTGGCCAAGCGCCGCGACTCCAACGTCAGTGATCGATTCGATTGGTAGTTCCTCGTCAGACGATTCCTCCAAGATGTGGAGCGCGCGAAGGTGCGGACACGACTGGGCAACTGCAATCAGAAACTGGTCGTCAAACACGTTCTGATTGAACTTGGTGATCTCGTGAACCGTGATATCTAGAAATTCCAGGCTCAGACACACCTTCACAGCGTGGCAAAGGGGCTGCGACGACTCGATCTCCACATACTCATCTTCAGTTAACTCTGTGTACAGAGCCTCATCACAAGAGTACGGTTGTGCGATGCTGAGGTTCGCAAGCTTCGGCTTCATGTAATCTCCAAAGATCCGGAAGAAATCGCCGTTGAACGGTAGTGCGACCCAGTGAACGTGCTTGAGACTTGCGCAGATCTCGCAGAAGCGTCTCCAGGCACCTTTCGTGGCGTAAAATAGCTCACCGCAATTGACAAACCCGTTGACACACAATGTCCGCTCGTAGCCTTCGAGGTGCTCAATCGCAGGACAGTCGGTCGCCACCTCGAGCAGATACTCGGACGAGTAGTCCACGGCGTGCTGCGTTTCGATGCGGGACCACAAGTTGACACAGCCTTCCCCCGTTGCTTGGTTCATACCAGGAGCGCAGCGCATTGTATAGGTTTCAAATACCGGGTCGACAGCACTATCCACCCCGTAGTCCTCCAATTTCGGAAGCAGTACTAGGGCTTGGAGGTTCTTGCAGTAGACTACAGCAGCATCCAATGCATCCATCAAGTGATCGCTCAGGAGCGAGAGACCTGAGAGGTTGAGTCGCTGGAGTCTCAGGTTGCAGCTTGCGAAGAACGCGTTCCAGTCGATCTCCAACCTCTGGAACGCCAAGTCGTCGTTGTCCTGGCCCCAGCGTCGCTTCTCGGAGCCAGCTGCCATCTTCAAGCTCAGCAGTGTGTTCTGCTTCTTCGCGAGTTTCTTCGCATTCGCAGCGAATTCCTCAACGCTACCACTCTCAAAGTAGAGCTCTAGTCACGCTGCATTGAAATCGGTAACAATAGCTTCAACGTGCTCAGCCCACGCGCAGGACACGGTCGCGAGGTCCTTGAGGCGCAGGAGCGACAGTGGCTCTGCCTACAGGATGAAGTCGACTTCGTAATTGTCCACTGCGAGCACGAGGATCGTGCTGACCAAAGACGTCGGCAGCGCGTCCACTCCACGGAGTAATTGGGTTTGTGCGGGAGTCACTTTTCTTGACTTCGCGGCGTCTTTGGAAATGAACGAGAGGGTGACATGAGTAGTTGGTTGCTCTCTCTGGTTTCCAGCCAGACCAGTCTGGACTCCACGGATCTCAGGTTAAAGGATTAAAAGTTGAAGCCAAAATCCAGGCGTGAAGTGACTTCGATCCAGTAATGAACCGCCATTCGGGCTCTTTTGCACAAAGCAAACCACGACGTTCGGTTGTGTTCGGAATTTATGCGACGGAATGTCTTGCCCTTTTTGATTAGCTAATATCTAGAACATGAAATAATGACGGATGTTGAAGTCACTAGACTGACCTTCACTTCACTATCCCATTCGATAACATCGCGTCGCATTAAGCAAGAGCATAGTGAAACAAACGAAGCAATATTCACCTTACATTATCTCTCTTACCACTACACTATTAATGAGTCTGCTTTCGTTTCTTCATTTGGTGTGTCGAAGTCAAGAGTCGATACGCAGTCGCGACATTGATCTGAGTACCCCGTCAGCTTTTTCTTTCTATACAAGTCTTTTACTGCGATTCTGTCGCCGCTCAGTGTGCTCATCAATCAGTTGAAGCGAATCGAAAAAGCGGGTTGATTTGTCTTGAGTTGCCTGGATCCACGGTGTAATTACTAGCAGGCAGCTCTTGTACGTCTTCCTGGTAGAGGTGGCGACATACGAGGCCATCACTGCCTCGACGTTCAGCGCGTCTAGTTTACTACCTTGTTTCGTGTAGTTCACCACGTCGCGCACGTCATCCTCACGGTCAGTGCCCACTGTGTCGAGTTATCTGGGTTGGCACCCAGTGACATCCACTCGCCGGTCATTGAGCATTGGCGCCGGCAGAGTGTGTGTGGACAATGAGTTCATTCCACTTGAAGCTTCGGAGTTCCAGATCTGAGTCATACTCTTGAAACTCTGGAGTTCAAGTTGGGGTTCGTCGTGCTTCTTCTCGCTCCTGCTCAGCTCGCACGAACAAGTCGGGCCAGTAGCTATAGGAAATCACAGTCAAACAGCTGCTAAGCCTGAATACATTCATAGTAGTTTTTGCTTTGAAAGCTTAAGCGTGGTCTCCCACCACGCTCCAATGCACGCTCAGATCATCGAGCATATCGTCTTGCTCGGCAATCACCACGTTGCCTCCCCGCTCAGGGTGAACCAAATCAAGTCCGCCGTCCTCCCGCTCGGCGCTCACTGCATCACGCACGTTGCCCACCCGTTCAGCGCGCACAGCGTTCTGCTGCTCCACGCGAACCCAGTAGAATCCGCCGTCATCCTGCTGGGAACGAGTCACATTGAATCCGCCGTCTTTTTTGCCCAGCGCGAGCGGTACCACATCCACTTCTTCGCTTGTTGGCACTCGACGTGCTGCGACTGATGCACCCCTTCTTAGGTCTCGTTATGTGCGTTCGTTATCTTCTTGGTCGCCGATGAAGGCGCTGCATTTGCTGGGCTGCTTTTGGATTATGTTGTGAGCGAATTCACAAGCTCAGGCAAACAAGATCTCGATGTAAGTTTTGATTAGTCATAAATAGTGTTACTCCTCAGTTTTTAACCAATGGTTGAGCTCAGAAAATGTGCGGCAAATCGGCCCACAAATTCACCTCACACGCTAATGACAACTTCCCATACAAATTGCAAGTGACTCGTGGGTATTGACAAGCAATGTCGACGAAAAATGGAGTCCAGTTGTCGCCGAATCATCCCAAACTGGGACAGTTGTTGGACAAATGACAGCTAATAAGTATTTTATGAAAAATTTCCCTATAATATAATTCCTGATGATCTCTCCCCAATTTAATGAATACCACCGATACAGGTCTCCCAAGTGGACTTGGGAGGGGGTGCATCAACAATTATCTTGGCCCTGTTATGAAATCGAGCATGTCAAAATCCCAGTTAATGTACTGGAAATACATACTAAATACCGGTAATTATGAACTTTCCACACGTTACTGAGGATCGATATTGATATTATTTTACCAATTTATACAGGTATCTGATATGAAAAGAACAAATTTGGCAGTCAACATTAGGGATGCTACAGTTACAAAACAGAAGGAAAGTATACATATTGTAACTGGATATATAAATCAAATATGTATACTTTGGAGTACGTGTGTATATTTACAGTAAAACCAATAAAACAACTCTCTTGTGTAACCCTTTGGTTACGCAAGCACTGTGAATAGTGTTTTGGCGAGAACCCAAAACGTATTTTGGGTTGGAAGAGTCAAGTCCACAGGTCGAAGAGCAATCTGGGATCAACACTCGAGCAGAATGGCACTGCCGCGCCTGCGTTTCAAGCGTGAGGAGAAGCGCGCGATCTACGAGAAATCCCTCTCGGCGCCCGGCATCACGCTTGCGCAGCTGGGCGAGTGGGCACAGCGCGAGCTGGGGCTCGTGAGGCCCATTGGGGTGTCCACCGTCGCCTATTTGCTCAAGCATCAGAAAGAAGAACTGGAGCAGCAAGTGAATCAACAAGCAGCTGCTGCTAGCTCCGCATTCAATCGGCGTTATGACGAGAACGGCGATGGCAGTGGCAGTGATGACAGCGGCGATTCTGGTGAGAAAGAGAATTCCCCCAGAGAGGGGGGAACTGGGAGACCTCTGGAACGCCCACTCCCTCCTCTTCCAGGGTCGCGCATCCACATGACGCTGCGGCAGAAACACCAAGTGTTTGAAAAGTTCCAGGCGACTCCGGATATGAAATTCCGGGAGCTGGGCGAGTGGGCGGCCGAGCAGTTTGGGCTCGGCAAACCGCCTTCCAAGTCCACGCTCTCACACATCATCAAGCGCCAGAGGCTCGAGCCTGTGGACACCGACGTGCGGAATCCAGACCTGAAGCGCAAGACCGTCTTCCGGTCGGTGTCGTTGCGCGTCGAGAGCGATCTGCTCAAGTGGATCCAGGAAATCGCGGAACTTGGGGCATCGTTGGAAAACTCGCAGATCCGAGCGTACGCGTCACGCCTGCGCGATGAGCTGGTGGAGAAAGAGACCGATCCGCAGGCGCGCGAGAAACTCGAAGCGCTGCAGTTCTCGAGAGAATGGCTGTCCAAGTTCCAGCTCCAGCACGGTCTCACGGAACCCCGAACAAGAAGGTAGACTGACTAACGCTAACGCCACAGCAAATATCTTGCTCAGGGGCACACAAAGCATCTGTCACGAACATTGAAAGTACGTACTCTGCATATAATGTGAGCTGAACCAATCGCGAAAGAACATTCTGTGTTGTATCTCCTGTCGCAATAGCAGCATTCATTTCAGCCAAATACACACATGCCAGTCTCCATGCTGATTCCCTTGCGCTCAAAATATGAACCCGTCGTTGTCATCGAAAAAGTTGTCTGGCTCATAGTCGTCTTCGTCGTCAAAATTGTAGCCGTAGCCGCCTCCATATCCGTAATCGTCGTCGAAATAATCGGCATCGAGTTCGTAATCCAGCGGGAGGTTCTCCACAGCCAGTTCGCGGTGGTGATCGCGGTACTCGTCGTGAACAGCGCCACGACTGATAAAGACGTCGTCCTTTGACCGCTGCCCATCTTCATCTTCCCAGCCGTACCACATGCTCGGTTTCGAAGATGCGGTGTACAGTCCAAACTCGACGATCCCTGAGAACCCTCCGTGCTTGCGTCCATGAATGCCGCAGCGAAGTCGAATGTCTGGGTGTTTTTGCTTTACCTCAACGATCAAAGCCTCCAGTTTCTTCAGGTAGTCCTTGCTCCAGCCATGGTCCACTGGTGCAAACGACGAGTTCACCAGGCGAAGCACGACTCGGCGTTTCACAAACTTGACCTCCTTCGACTTGATGATCAGCGTCAACAACTGGGTGACGGCCTTATAGAATTTGAGCTTCGACCGCGAGTTCGCGCCGCCGAGCGAGATCTGCATGTCCCGCTGACCACCAAAGTCTCTGGGGAAGTTGTTGAGCAGCACGAACAGTCCGTTCCCAGAACAGTTCACCGTGCGCAGCTCAATGAACTGCAGCCACTTGAGCTTGGACAGCGCGACGAGCCCACGATCCGTGAACGTGATGATCGGAGTGATGTTGCCATTGTAGCGCTCCACGACCTCCCACATCGAAAGGCGCTCGAGAAGAGGGCAGTTCTCAGTTGCCGAAATGCAAAACTGGTCGCCAAAGACGTCCTGATTGAATACCTCGGTCTGCGGGTACGTCGTGACGAGGAACTCGTAGTCTTCTTCTTCGTACATCTCCATCGGATTGTCCAAAATGTCTTCGTCGACTGGGTGGTAAAAGCAGATCTCCAGGTGCGTCAGTGCAGGACACGCCTTCAGCGCTGCCTTTGCGTCTTTCGCGTGGATCCCGTGCGGCGACCACGTACTTCGGTCGGTCTCGCCACACTCGCGAAAGTACATTTCCCAGTTCCAGAGCATGCTGACTGCGAACGTGAGGTTTGTGAGCTGCGGCTTGCAGTACGCGCCAAAAGTCTGGAAGAAATCGTCCTTGAACGGCACGACCACCCAGTTGAACTCTTTCAAGTGCACGCACGTCTTGTTGAACAACTCCCACGTGTCCTTCGTGATGATCCAAGCGTCGTGGCACGTCAGCCGGTCCAGTTCCCGCAGTGAATGCTTGTATCCGTCCAAGTACTCGACGTTCGGGCACACCTCGACCACTCTTTTAATGTACTCGGTGCATCGTGCAAGTCGATCGCCATCAAGTCGGCTCGGGAAAAACAATTGACGCAGCCCACCACGCCCTCTTTTCAGATACCATCGCTCCACTGCTTCATATACCTTGGCGACAAATGGCGCGACAGCATCACCATTCTCAGCGTCTTGACGTTCTTTGCCCGGCAAGATGAGCGCCTGCAAGTCCATGCAGTAGGTCGACGCTGCATCGACAATCGCGACGAGATGCGGGCTCGACAGCGGGCATTTGGAGATATCCAAGCGCTTCAAATCGGGCATGCGCACAAAAAACTCCTTCCAGCAGACCCGAATGTCGTCCACAAAATGGAGATTCGCGTTGCGCATGAAGAACTCCTTGTCGAGGTCATACTTACCCATGGAGATCGTGAGGTTGTGGATGTATCTGCCGCGCAGCTGCACCCTTCGCTTGTACTCGGCAAGCTCTTTACGGGTGGCGCTGTCGAGCGCCATCGTCAGCGCGCTGAGCTTCTCAAACGCGAGGATCTCGCGGATCGGTGATGTCCAGTCCTTTGCCACGAGCGCGAGGTTGCGCAGCGCATCGAACGGGATGCGGATCATCGAACGCGGCATGAGCTCCTCCGTGTAGTCGTAGAGCGCGAACGCGACGATGTGCTTGAAGATCGGCAGCGGTAGGGCGGGCAACGCACGCATGGCGGTGCTCGTATTGGTCATAGTCGGATTTGTGTTGGTGCCGCCGTTAGTGGCGCTCGTGACGCTGCCATTGCGGCTCGTCATGCTAACCACCTTCGAGTCGTTATGAGCAAATGTGAGAGAATGCGCCAAGTCTCAAGCTTGGCAATTGCACATCACATCGCACTACTTCAAATAAAGAGCGTACTTCTTTACAGCCAATCATACGCGAGAAATTATCTATTTTCAACCTATCAAAATGTGATGCTGAGGGTTTGACTGAATGACTGTTTTTGATCGCGAGGGTTCATTTGGCTCACGTTTTCCAATCTGGTGCAATCGGCGGAGCATTCTATGAAGCTGCTCATTGCACAGGCAATGAAGGCTGGCTGAGAGTGGAAGGCGCTACGCCAGATACTACCGACGACTACTGGTATCGTTTACTTACGCGGCGTGGTGATGACCAAGTAGGCGCTCTCGCAGGCCGCGAGCGCGGCTTCTTCGTTCTTGTAGCGGCCGAGGTAAAGCGGGTTTTGCTGGCCGGGGAGGTGGATCCGCGCCGCGTACTTGGATTTCTTCTGCCTTGTGACCACGAATCGCTGCTTCTCTTCGCCGGCGGTGGAGCTACTCTCGCTGCGTCCAGTGGAGTGACCGCTGTCATATCGAGATGAGAGCTGCGAGCCTTCTATGCTGCTGAGTCGTCCGGAAAACGGAGGAAGGGATCCCTGGGAGCCGTAGCTCCGTTGGGTATCAAGACACTCATTCACAGAGATGTACGATGAAGAGGATTGGCGAGACGACGATGGTGGCGACGGATTCTCCAAGTCTTCCTCTTCATCAAGCCCACCTCCTTTCGCTTCAAAGACGTCGTCAACTGGGGAGATCGTCTGTCCGAGACGGCGAGATCGCTGCGCGCGGCTCTTGCGCCACTTCTGCTTCTGACCGAGGACCGTGTACTTTTGTGTCGAACCAGACGGTGGAGAGCTTCTATTTTGTTGCTGTTGATAGAGTTCGTGAAGCTCTTGGCTCTGGTTAGAGAACGGACCACCAGTGAGAGCTGACAGGCGCGGGATCTCGTACTGCGCGCTTTTCTTCTGAAGCACGATACCAGCGGTTGCTTCCTCGTCTTCTTCGGCTTCAGGGACGCGGTTCACATTGCCAGTGGTATTCCAGTTGTTGTTGCCGCTAGTGTAGCGCTTTTGCCCCGATTTGAGGCCATGGTCGTTGTCGTTCTCGTCGCTTCGAGGCGGATTCTCTTCGTCGGTGTCGAGGACCGGCGCCACGATCGCTGCGTGCTTTGTCTTTGGCTGGCCACCGCTATAGATGCTTCGGAGCGCTGCTCGCTGCATCGTTGAACGCGTTGGTTAGTATGTTGAGCTGCTTGTTCAATTGAAGAAGCCCACGGAATGATCTACGGTTGCTAAAAAGAGGAAGAGAGCCGCCCGATCAGGACAGGTTTCGTGGCCAGCTGTTGTGAGCAGGTACACTCCTATTATTGGGCGGAGCAGTTGGTGCCTTTGAGTTCACAAAATACTGGTGTTTCCCTTTTACCATGGCAAGTGGATATCATGAACTCTAATTTTACTGAGTTCCAGCGCTGACAGAGCGAGTCAATGCTTCATTCCACGTCATCCCGAAAAAGCCCACGAGAGCATGGCGCTTAAATTTGCCTCTCTCACCTTAGGATAGCGAAAAGCAAGTCGAGCAGGTATACTCTACGTCAGTCGGTCTTTCGTCCTCGTCTACAAGAAGAAAAGAGCTGCTAACTTAGTCAGTCTCCTACACAGCGGAGCCTTCCAGAGTGTCATTGTGTCAGCCCAAAGAACATGGGGGAAAAGTCAAACGACAGCAATGCCAAACCAAGCGAAGGCGAGGCACCGGTTGAAAACAGGAAAGGCTCAAGTGCGACGTCTTCGGCCGCTGTGATGAAGAAGCTGCTCGCTGCGAGGAAGAAAAGCGTCAAGAACCTGAAGTCCAAGGACTCGATGAAGAAGATCGAAGGCGTCAAGTACTGCCTTCAAGACGAGCTGTTCCTGCAGGAACCAGAGGTGCTGCCACTGATCATTGGATTCCTCGATCGAGCCAAGGTTGGTATTGCTGCAATGTATTGATATGTGGATGCATCCTGCTGGGTTTTGGTAACTGAGGTGTCACTGTTGTTGTATCGAGTAGGCTGCCGATTTGATTCTAGAAATATTGAACATGTTTGAAGTACTGCTGACTGGAGTTCCCAGATATTTCAGCACCACTGCTGGTGTAGTGGGACAAGAGCAAGACACAAAGCCGAAAATCGAGATCCATCCTGATGCGAACGGTATGTTGCACCTGCTGTCTGTGTTGACAATTTATGGGCAACTTGGTAGTGACAGTAAGTTGTGTAATGTTATATCTGAAGCACGATACATTCTCAAGCAAAGTGCTGCGCCGGACTCTGCGTGGAAAGGTTGTGAACCATTTCGTGCGGTTTGGCTGATGAATGGACTACCATCGGAGATCAAGGTATGTATTGGGTGTGGTTCGTCAAAGGAGTATGTATGTCTGTTGTGCAGAGAACTAACAGTTCTTGATGGCTGTTGCCCAGAACAAAGCGATTCAAGTCTACGGTTTGCTTCTGCAGGCGTCTGTTTCGATTGTGAGGCGTGATGGAAGCTACGCAAGCGCTTTGTCAAATCTCCAAACCTGTGGTGCGCCACATATCGCGCTGCTTCAACTACTCGGCGTTGAGAGCAACGGCGTTGAGTTTGCAGTGCTGTCGTGTCTCGCGACGCTGTTTCAGCATCTCTCGGATCACACTTTTCTTGAAAATGCAGACGTCCCGGAAGTAACTTCGCGGTTCCTGAAGTTCGGGACTCACTCTGAGAGGCGCTTCCACCAACCGATGCTCGCTATCGTAGACAGCTTTTCGCTTTCCGGTACGCCCCTTTTTTGTTATTAGTTATAGCTATGTTGGCTGGGGCTAGACTGATCGATCTTATTTGACGTTGCATTGCAAACAGCTCCTGGACAGGCTTTTCTGAGAAACAACGGCGCGTCGAAGATTCTGAAGGAGATGCTCCTTGAGATCACGAATCCGACCGGAACGCTTTCAACTGAAGATCTCGCGATCGTAGGAGCGAATGTTGCGATTATCTCCAAGTGCTTTTGCCGGATCGAATTTGCAAAAGAGCGATTGCTGTCATCGAGATCGATCGACTCTTTACTCAACGAGGATACTTTGTATCCAGTGGTTGACGCGATGGTGTCCCTTCTGCAGAGGGACGTGGCTAACGCGCTAACTCCTCCAGCGGCAGCTATCTCTACACCGGCGACCCCAGGTCAGCCAACCAGCGCAGCAGCAGCAATTCCAGCATTTCCAGCTTCGGCCACAGTGACTCCGTTTCAATCCTACAAGTGTATCGCGATCATCACCAGCCTGGGACGGATGACGCAACTCAGCAACAAGTGCAAGGCTCGAGCCAAGGAAAGAGGTGTTCTTCCGGCTCTGTTGGACTGCTTCAGAGTCCCTCAAGACGATGACCTTCACCAAGTCGCTGACAAGTTGCTTCACCTGAGCGCCGAGTTGCCAGGAAGTGACGTCAAAAAGCCGAACATTGATCCTCGCGTCTTCTCTACGGTTCGTGAAGAAGTCCTTTCTGGTGAAACTAATGAAACAGCTGCTGTAGCTCTAGGTGTGATTGAGAAGGCTCCTTTCTTGGCCTCAGAAAACGTGACCACATTGCTTGAAGCCTCAGGCAGCGCAGAAGACAAACGTGTTCTGTTTCGACTTGTGCGCTGGTTAGCAACCGTTGTCGAATCTCCAGCAAACGCTCTCGCTTTGGGAGAAAGCAGCATCGGAGGGTATCTCAAGGTGTTGAACGAGACAGCTCCGCAGAATTTCCTGCTGTTCGGGTTTCTATCAAAATGCGTCAAGGCCATCGCTGATGAAAGCGGCGGGGCTTGTGAGGTACGTCATCATATGGATCGAAACAGCAGTGACTGTGTGATTCGAGAACGGATATTAACAAGTGTGTTCTTTGTAAAGCAGGTGTGTGGGACTGAAAACCGCGATCCCACCGTTGCGCTTGTCACGTTTCTTCAATCAGAAGGCTTGCAGACTGAAGGAAATGCTGACGAAACTGCTTTCCAAGGCGCTAACTGTCTCGCTGGAAACGAGCCCCAGCTATGCAAACTGGAGTGGCTGGACGAGGACGAAGCAGAAGCGATCTTCGAGCCCATGAGTTTGACCCAAGCGCGACACAACGTTGATCCATATCTCTATGCGGTTGAGGCACTTAACACACTTGTTATTGGGTATTCCAAGTGGAATTCTCTGTCCAGTGACCCAAGTACGACAGCAGGAATGACCGATTTCCACGAGCTTCTCGTTCAGAAGCTCGAGTCCGGCAGTAGTAGTAGTAGTGCTGGAATTGCAGGTGGCAAAACTGGCGTTGCGGCGCCAAGCAAGAAGAAGATCGACATCTCAAAATCTCCAGTCGTGGGTGAGGCGATCGCCTGCTCGATTTTAGAGAAGAGTGTGGATCTTTTGAAGCTCATCGTGGGATACTCCGACCGTCTTCCTGCTGTATCGAACGGAATCCTGAAGCTTTTGACAAATGTGATGAAGCTGCCTGGAGGAATCAAAGCGATACTGCATCTCGCTAGACTCGCTGGGAATCCTGGATCCAGCGGCGCAGAATCTGAAAAGACTGCCGATTCACCAGCAGCTTCTTCAATGCACCAGTTTCACGATTGGCCGCTAGCTGCAGACGTGACTCGCCACACTGAATTCGAATCGCTCGTCCATCCATTTCTTCACGTGCTGAAGTCAACAAACGCGACGTTCTTGGAGATCGAATCTACAATTGAGGCGTTGGATGTGCTGACAGCCCCAGAATACGGATCCAGTGTGGTTGTGTATACCCACTCGACCAGTGTTGGCACAACAAGCGTCGAGGTTCCAATTACACAGACGGACATTTTCATGAACGTTGCGGCCAATGCTGCAGCGTTGGTGCTACTCATTTCATACACAGATGGATGTCGACTCGCAGATTATCCTGCTGACTTCACGCATCGACAGACGTTCGTGGACAAAGTGGAGTCGCTCGTGCTTCGTCTGGTCAACTTTGGAGGCAAACTTGAAGAGACTGCACTGGCAAATCATCAGGCTCAACAAGAAGGATCCTCTGAGCAGAGTCAATCACAGTCAACCCAACCAAGTGAGCAAGGGGACTCAAACAAACCGAAATTGCCACCAGATTTCACGTACATCACGAAATGGGCAAAAGCGGTCATCAACTTGACGTTCGATGTTCCTCGGTTCGAGTACTCTAGATACTCGGCGATTCTCTTGGCAGCTGAACTCTGTAACTCGAAAATCGCTATCGCACTGCTTTCAGCGGGAGCGTCGGCAGACGCAGCGTCTGTGGATGGGACGACAGCGCTGATGATGGCGCTGATCACTGGCAATGAAAAGCTGGTGCAAGAACTGCTTCGACGGAATGCGAATGTCGACAAGGTGACGTTTGATGGCAATGACTTGTGTGCCTGGAACTGTGCACTCACGGCTCCACTGGGACGAAATGTGAGCCAGACTATCACGAACTCGTACGAGTCGAACTGCGATGTGCACAACATGTCGCTTCTCATCCAGTTCGATACGATCTGGGGCAGTCCCACGCTCTTGGACAAATTCCTCGCGGCACAAGTCGACGTGAATGTTTCAAATGCCGACGGGAATTTCCTTCTGCATGCTTTGGTGTCCAAGCTTCTCGTCCGCAAGCAGGTGCGAGGGTTTGACCTCTGTTTGTGGTACAACTCCCAGCAAGTGGACAAGCAATTTCTACTGGCGAATATGACGGCGCTGCTCGAGAAGCATTCGGCTGACGTGAATGTGTGCAACCTTTTTGGGCAAAGTGGGCTCCATTTGGCGTTGTTGTTTGGGCACACGGATATCGTCAAGTGTCTGCTTCGCCACGGAGCAAATCCGAATATCCAGGACGTGTACGGGTACCTCCCGCTGCATTACGCCTGCCTCGGGTTCTGCACCAGCAGTGCGGACAATGGGAGCAGCGCAATTGAGATCATCCAAGAGCTCTTGGATGCTGCAGCCAAGTTCGAACTCATCACAGGCAAGCACATCGATCTGCGTAAGCACAAACTTCCCCATGAGAAGACTGCAACTGAGATTGAGCACATTCTGGACGAAGGCTACCTTGACTCGACAGTCCCGAAAGCGATCACCACCAAAGTCGCCAATCCGGCGCAAATCCTGTCGACGCGAGGCATCCACGACGGCTTGCTACCGTGGCATTTCGCATGCGGAGGGTGCAGCCAAGTGGTCTCGACCTTGTGCCTCGACGATGACATGCGCTCGCGATTCTGTGGCAATGGGAATGTTCGTGCTGAAATTTTGGTATTTTTGAAGGAAAAATTCGCGGTAGACCTGAGCCTGAAAGCCAACAAGGGGATGACGTCGCTTCATTTTGCACTGAAGACGGATATCAATGGCTTCAACGCCAAGGTAATCGACGTGCTACTAGCAACTGAAGCTTGTCAAGCCCAGATCAATGACGTTCATGAGGCGACGCTGATCGATCTGTTGCCGCCGATCCCCGAAGGTTCCCAGGTTGACGTACTGACTGCAAACTTGCCCGCGATCCACTGCTACGTGTCATCGCGGTCGTTTGACTCGAAGTACCATATCATCCTCCCAAATGGCCATCACCTAGAGGGCCTGTATCGTGAACAGATCCAACCGTCGGACCGGATCAGCTCTATGACCACATCAGGCGGATTAAAGCCCAAGTACCTATATCTCGTGGAGAGCGCATTCTCACCACTGCACTACGCAGTGCAGAGTAGCGATGCACTGTCGCTGCGTCTGCTGTCATTTGCTGATATCTCCATTGCTGCAGAAGGCAGCGATTTGCCATTACTGGCATTGGCGTGTGTCGCAAGACGCTCAGCTCAAGTGGTCGAGAAGCTGATCAACCAGCAGGCGAACATGCGCGTGCACCTCCCATTGCTTGGCGCGCAGCGAGACGCAATCGCAAACCAAACCGTGAACTGCAACTTGGCGAGCTGCAAGCATGCGGCGGCGCTGCACTATGCAGTTCTCTATGAAGATGTGGAGGTTGTGAAAGCCCTTGTGCTTCGAGAAGAGCATACGAACGTGAATGTACGCCGCTCGGGGGATGGCTTCACGCCTTTGCATCTTGTGTGCGAGATGAGTCACATGGAATTGGTCAAGTTGCTTCTCGACCACGGAGCGAATCTGCTGCTGATGTCGACGCTATCATCATCTGCGAACGGTGTTACTCCGTTACATTTGCTACTAAAGAACGACACGGACGATAATGAAAAGATCAAAACGCTGGTTGCTGAGAAGTACCTTCGTGCCGAGATGCTGTTGGAGGACCTCGGCGCTCCACTAGCACATCGACCAGTCACGCCAGGAACATCACGAGTCTCAAGTGAAAATGACCTTGCTGGTAAGGAACCTTCTTTGGATCCAAACACCTGTGTAAACCACTCGGACCAAGAGATCACGTGTATGCTGCTCGCTGCAGAGGAGTTGAACCTCGAGTTGCACGCACGAGTGAGCCAATTGCGAGAAAATCAGCGTGAGGGCCAAGCATTGGGCAAGCGACTCATAAAGGATCTTGAGAAGAGCGACGACGCGCTGCGACTATTTTTCAAACTGTTCTCCGAATCGCCATCAGCGTCTGTGAGCGTCCGGTCAACTGCCATTAGCAGTTCGGACGTGAGCCAAAGCACGGCACCACCACAGCCACCCCTTCCTTCTGCCCGAATTGTGACTTTCGAAACGCTCAGCCATCGCCACGAGTGCTATCGCCAGAAAATCGTGCGCTCGCAGTGGATCCCGCCGCGCCCGCCAGCAGTGATGCGCCGCGCGTCCAACTCAAATGCGGACCCAAGTTCATCGTTGAATACAGGATTAAGCGGAAGTACCTCGTCCCCACCTCCTGTAACAAGCAGCGGAACAATCAGTAGCACTACCACAGATCAATAGTGGTGGGAGCAAAATCACAGCCGCGAAAGCTGACAGTTAAGCTGGTGAGGAATGAGGAGCGAGATTGGACCGAGCTATTGGAGGATGATAGAATGCGGCATACTGACTTATGTATGGACTTTAGATTGCATTTCCACACATTTGTATGTTGATAATCCATAATCACCCTATCTATTACATGTTGATTGCTTATGCGAGGTATGTTAGCTCCGTTTTTGTCTGCCAAGGTAGCTTTTTCCGGATTCCAATATTCCAAAGTTCAACGCGTTCCATGCTGACCCCAGAATGTGCTTGGGGGTGAACATGGCGATGATGGAGATGAAGACCGTCGCGGCAGTGCTGCTGAGCAGGTTTCACTTCTCACTGGTACCAATTCAGAACATCACGTTCGACTTGAGTATCACGCTCTCGATAAAAGGTTCGTTGATGAGGATCATCACGCCCAAGCTACTTTCAGCACACTAGTTAATGAGTTCAAAGACGACATTTGTTCCGCGGGTCTTAGTGTTGATCTACGTCAACGTTCAGCGATCGGTGCTTCTAGGCTTAACTAACTTTCCTTGACAGCGTAAAAAACAACGAAATCAGTGTATTTGCTTTGTCTTGTTGCACACACGCAGAACCAACATCTGGGCTTCACCTGTCGACTTTCTACGGCCGGTGTCAAATGTGACGCTGCTACCACTGTCCATGCAATATATCCACAGGAGACAAACTCTCCATATCGTCAAACATACCGTGCACCATCATGGCAAACTTGCGTATATTTGTCCGCACAGTGCAAGAGCTCTGCCACCCGAGTACCAAATTCCGAAGCTCCTGACACCCACCCATGAAAGGTGTTGCAGCATTCTTCACCCTTAATTAAAGTCCATTATTGTGCTGCCACGCAACGCTCGGAACCCAAAACTTGCGATGTCACGTCTGGTATGCCTCGTTCAAAATATGTCACTGGTTGGTTCTCAACAAGAGCAACTCTCTTTCTGTTTGTGATGTGTGGAAGACATGATCGCTGACAAATACGCCTGGATATCATGTGCACAAATGAAAGAAGGATCATCGTTGACTGTGAATACTCACACGCAGACTGCGTGTTATTACAATTGAGCATACTCAAGGATAAATAGTGAAAGGCTCGCAAGAATTTCAAAAGTCGCCAGTAAAAGAAACGATGGAAAGATATCACTTCTCTTCCTCCCATCACCACGCACAACCAGATCGATCTCCTCACTTTGCCTTTCGCTCTCCTTCCAGCAGAAACCAAACTTTTGAACTTGCACGCCTACACCAGAGAGTTCGCTCATGGATTCGCAGTACGACGTACTTCCCAGCACTACCGCACCTGCACCAACCCTGTTCGCGGTATCGGCACTGGCTGTTACGATTGGTTTCCTGGTGGTGCTGTTGCTCCACAAGATTGCATCACTCGACGACAAACTCCTACGCCCCGAGGGCACCCTCCCGATCTTCTACAACACGTTCCAGATCCTGCAGCACAAGGATCACCTCTATGACTGGGTCGTATTGCAGTTCGAGCTTCGAGGTGGTCGCCCCTGGAAACTCCAGATGATCGGTCGTCCAGCGACGGTCCTTGTCGCCACACCCGAGTTGGTGGAAGACGTCCTCATCACGCAGTTTGAGAACTTTGGCAAGGGCGACTTCATTGGCGGCATCCTGCGCGACTTGCTCGGCGATGGCATCTTCGCAATTGACGGACCAAAGTGGGTGCAGCAACGAAAGACTGCGAGCAACCTGTTCTCACAGCGTGCGTTGAGAGACTCCATGGCTGTCACGGTTGATGAACATGCTCATGTCCTCGTTGAGGTTTTGCAGCGCAACGTTGATCGTCAGCAGCCAGTGGATATGTTCAAGCTGCTCACCCGGTTCACGTTCGAGGTGTTTGCTGAGATCGGCTTTGGTGTCAAGATGGGGAATCTGAAGGATGAAGCTGAGGCTCCCTTTCAAAGCGCCTTTGACGCAGCCCAGCGCTTACTGTTCAAGCGCTTCTTGGCACCAAGCTGGTTCTGGAAAGCAAAGCGGTACCTCAATATCGGCACGGAGAACGAGCTCAAGTCATGCATCAAGCTGATCGACGACACGGTGTACGGTATCATCTCGCAGTCCATGATGAACCGGCAGAATTTAGGGTCAAGCAGAGTGAGCGGTCGCAGAGACATCATTTCGCTCTTTCTTGATGAAGTGAGCTACGACACCAAGTCCGGTTCCAACTCCAAACTCGATGGGTTTGACCTCAAGTTCCTGAGAGATGTGGTTGTGAACTTCCTGATCGCTGGTCGAGACACCACAGCCCAGACGCTCAGTTGGTTCCTGTACTGTTTGAGTCAAAATCCTTGTGCGGAACAAAAGCTCCGTAAAGAATTAGCTGCAAAGCTGCCAGGGTTTGCAGCTGATGGTGGTGATGAAGCATTGGCACCGTCAACGGAGCAGCTACACCAGCTTGTGTACCTCGAGGCAGTGATCAAAGAGACCCTCCGGCTGTATCCGTCAGTTCCAGATAACGGAAAAACAGCCTTACACGACACAGTGCTTTGCGATGGCACGTTCGTGAAGGCAGGTGTGGACCTAGGATTCCCTGGTTACACGCTCGGCCGAATGACGCACGTCTGGGGACCTGACGCAAAGGAATACAAGCCTGAACGGTGGATCGACATCGATACCGGAAAGCTCACCCCAGTCTCTACTTCCAAATTCAATGCATTCCATGCTGGTCCCAGAATGTGCTTGGGGATGAGTCTGGCGATGATGGAGATGAAGACTGTTGCCGCTGTGTTGCTGACCAAGTTCCGTTTTACTTTGGTGCCAGGGCAGAAGATCACGTACGACCTTAGCATCACGCTCCCGATCAAAGGCTCGCTGATGATGAACGTCACACCCAACACTCCATCTGCGCATTAGTGAGCAACAAGGAGGCTCTGGTATTCGGATGAGTCATCATGCGCTAAGAATCAACCACTTCCTAATCGATGACAGTCATTTCCCAGCTGAAAACCCTTCTCTGGTTTTGATGACTTGCTCGGGCAGAAACTCCTCTTCGTTTCACCCTGCACAGTCACAGAATCGCTGTCAATTTCACTCTGACTGGCTTAACTGCTCTTCTTTTAGCGACGTTTGTCCGCGACCAGGCAGTGCGCTCATTATATACCATTGACGTGCATTTGGGAAGTTGCTGGTTGGCTGAATCACGGTGCTAGGCATCCAGTTTCCACGCGCACAAGCAAACCCAAAGCTTCGCAGCAGGATGCAACGCGACTGTGATCAACAGATCACACCACCGGTTCCCCAACTGCGCTTCGATCTTTTCGCGCAGCTGTCAATTAATTCGACGAACCAGGACGAGTCTTTTGAGCGCGCTGAGCCAGGAGGAATCGCTGGAAATGGCAAACTCACCACTCTCCCTGCTGTTTATGCAAGTACAGCACAGGAGGTTAGCTTGGTGCATCGCCAAAGACAGCGAAGCCGTAATGGCAGGCCAGCATTCGCCCAGACAGCTCAGATCCGATTTGCTCCACCATCAATGCATCGATTTCCAAAGCCCCCAAGACCCAGCACTCGTCCTTCACCGCGAATTAGTCGGTACAGCCGTCCCAACAATCGACAAGTCGGGCTAGCCGCGCATCTTCAATCGGATGAGGATTTGTACCAGCTCATGGAGAAACTGGTTGGCGAAAAGCTGTTGGTCACAGCACGGTGCTTCCGGGTTCTTCGAGAGCTGCAACTGCGTTGCCAAAGCGGATCCACAAAGGCGATTTTGCACCAAGTGTTCAGAGTTTTGTGCGAAGCAGCCTACAAATGCAACCGGGACAAGCGTTCTCAGCACGTAGATCCCAGCCCATCACCAGAAGAGAGCGCCAGTGGCCGTCTCTACCCTGACGAAGGTACCTCGGGCAAAGCGTACTTCTTATTGCTGGCCGATACCCAAGAAGCCCTTCGCAAACTCGATTGTGAAGTGGCGGAAGTACAGACGAAGTTGGCGATGGAGAAGTCCATTGAGGGTGAGCTCAACGAACGTCTTCACCAGCTTGACGACGATTTGGAGCAGATGCAGCTCAAGCACGCGCAGAGTACCGACAGCATTGAGGTTGAGCGACTCGCAGTGACCCAATTAGAGCAAGAGTACAGCAGTCTTTTGCACCAGGAGCAGGATATGAAACACGAGTGCGACACGCTCCAGTCCCAGGTCGAGAAGCAACAGGTGCACCTGAAGGAGATCCGCGTCAAGGCGTCGTACTTGGAGTTCATCTCGCGGGTTCCAATGAAGAAACACTTGGACGAGAAGGAACTTTGCGACCAGGAAGAGGTGTTGCTCAATGTCGCCCACCAGGCAGAAGATGAGAACACCAAGCTCGAAGCCGAATTGGCGAAGCTCGATGCCCAGGTTGCCAACATCGAGCAGCAGTACCAGCAGGACTTTGACAAGAAGTTGCTTTTGGAACACGCGCTCAAAGACGCCGAGCAAGAGTATGAGCGCATGGAGGTGATGTGTCGACGCACGCAAGATTGCCATACGCCTCGTCCATCCTGGGACGACATCATCGACCAGACGCCCGAGCTCTCGCACCAAAAGTACGAGTGGGAGATCCTCGACGAGTCGCTCAATGATGACAGCTACCAAGCACGCCGCAGCTCCGACTTGGGAGGGAGTTTATTTATGAGTGATGCCGAGTGCGATGACGAAGGCGAGAGGAACAACGTGAATCCTGACCAAATTGTCCACTCGAGTGAGAGTGGCAAGACGAAGAAGCTGGTCAAGGAGATGCTGCACTGGATCGAGCGTCTGCAAAAACATTGCGGAGTGAATCTCCACCTGAGTCGAGTACGTGCCTCGTGTTGTTATTTGCATTATGTTACTACAAACTAACTCTGTGCAATACTTGTCTCGTATGATGGGGGGATACTCAGATCTGGCACGATATTGAAGAAGCGCGCGTGGAGCTCAACATCCTGCACCACCAACTGGATCGCGCCGTGCGGAAGAACTACAAGCACCATCAACCATTCTTGTCTCCGTCGGCCAAATCCTCACCGTTAAAGAAAAGCAAGCGAGAGTACGTCGTCGCGTTGGGCAACCACGAGGAGATCCCAAAGTTCTTGCGCCACCAGGGCAAGGTGAAGCAGCGGTACCTCAAGAAAGTGGAACTCGAGACACTCATCCGCAAAGTGTGGACGGAGAAACGCAAGCGCGAGGTGCGCAACCCGCACACGAGCATTCCGCTCGAAGAGGTTTTGTACGAGAAGCTGCACCGCAAGTACGGCTTCCAGCCGCTGATCGCCGAGTGGGGGTACAACATCCTGCTGGCGCTCAGCTCGTACATCTGGGATGCCGAGATCGAGATGTTCTTGCTGTGTCTCACCAACGCAATCACAGACCAAGTGTATCTCGACCAGGAGCAGATGATCGAGTCGTGCCAGACACTCCTATTCAAGCTGAGCGAGTCGTACGGGAACGAGAGCTTCTCGTCCGAGCGCCGCGTATTGCTCAAGGACGCGCTCGTGACGCTGCGAAAGTTCTACCCGTTGAAAACTTCAGTCCAACTGCAGGCAATCGAGAAGTCGATCATCCGCGACATGCATAAGATGAAACGCGGAGGGAACGACTCGATTCTCTACGTTGAGGACATCTTGCCGCTCAATGTGAGCTACCCGAAGGGCTTCTTCGTCAAGACGATCCGCACGCAGCACTTCAAGGAGATTCAGGACTTCTACTCGCTCGTAGTGAGGTGAGCAGCACTACGGTTGTTGTTGTAAAACTATGGATTTCTTTCTGACGTTGAACTATCCTAGTGAACTGGAGCAGCACGATACGAAGCAGTCGGGACACCTTCCATTGTCCGAAGTCAAAGAAGTTGGTGCATTGGTCGCGTGATATCATATTTTAGATGGCTGAACTGGTTTACTAACTTCTGTGGGGTTATTTTGAAAATGTACGAACCGTAGGCGATCTTCACGATCGACCCGCTCGCAGATTCGAATGCGGTGTACGCTGCGCTGATGAAAGGTATGGCGGTCAAGTCCCGCACGCAGTTGAAGCTGCACGATGTCGTCGACTACAAAGTAGTGCTCAAGGTACAATTGCGGCTATAATTTGAGTTCGATTTGAGTTTTGTTATCGCGCTAACATAATAATGGTTGGTTGGTGGTGACAGAAAATGAACACGACATGCTTGATGAAGTTCACGCTCAACTTTGACCCAAACGCGGAGATCAATTGGCAGAAGCACATGACCACAAACTCCAGCGCCACGAGCTCAAGCAGCAGCAACGCAGCCCCCGCCGGGAATTGACTACTAGTAGTCGAGTGATCGCTGCGTATTGGCGAGTGTTTCACACTATCTCAGAGTGATGTAGTGTATTGCACTCGAAACAAGAACACATACGACCAGGTGCAGGTGAAGCACGTTAAAGATGGGCCATTACTGAGCGATACCGAACCACCATATGTCTCATTAACTCCGAGTTCCCATGAACATCCACGTGTCGAGTCGCGAAATTGCACTACTTCAGTCTCAACAAAGTACTTACATGATCATTGCAAGTTTAGAGAAAGATCAGTTGGCTCAACCAACGCACTACTGCTAAGCTCTACTTGATCACCGCACACTATTCAGCTCGATGAAGGGGGCGTATTGGGTGCGACTTTCATCATCAGCACGCCTTTGATCGGCAGCGTGATGCTAAGTCCGTACGTGGTCTCCTGCCCAGGCACCAACTCAAAGCGGAACTTGCTCAGTAGCACTGCTGCAACCGTCTTGATTTTCATCATCGCCAGGTTCATTTCCAAACACATCCTGGGGCTGGCATGGAAAGAGTTGAACTTGAGTGCCGAGACTGAGATGAGCTTGCCGGTGTCGCTATCGATCCACCTCTCAGGCTTGTATTCTTTTGCGCCGGGTCCTCACACGTGCACCAGTCGGGCGAGCGAATAGCCTGGGTACATGATGTAGTTCCCAGCCTCGATGAATGTGCCATCGCACAGCACCGTGTCCTTGAGGCACTGTTTGGTGTTCTCTGGGACGGGCAGGTACAAGCGAAGGGACTCCTTGATCGCTGCCTCAAGGTACACCAGCTAATACAGATGCTCCATCGACGGCGACGACGCTTTTTGTTCGTCTACATCGCGCCCGAGCTCGGATAGCCTTGCAGCCAATTCATCACGGATCTTTTACTGCACGTTTGGGTTCTAGCTCACGCAGTAGGCGAACCAGCTGATCGCCTGAACTGTAGTATCTCTCCCAGCAATAAGAAAGTTCACAACCACATCTCTCAGGGACTTGGGGTCAAAGCCAGCGTCCCATCAAGTTTGTTGCTAGGGTTGGACTTGATGTCGCTCACTTCGTCGAGAAAGAGCAAGATGATGTCCTTGCGACCATCAGAAGTGCTGTTTTCTGGTTTCAGTTGGCTCTCCATGGACTGCGAGATGATGCCGTACACTGTGTCGTCGATGAGCTCGATAACAGTCTTGAATTGCTTCTCCGCGCCAATGTCCAGGTACCGC
>JALBZB010000566.1:0-23509 GCA_038050625.1 Pythium sp. MPC-2022a | reverse complement strand
GAATCAACTACGACAACAAGCAGCATGCTCCGCCGCATCTGCCACCATCTGCGCCTCTGCGTGCCCTCGGCGAGCAGTCCGCGAACAGGAGCCGCGGCCGTGGGCTTCACGAGCGCGACGGCCGCCAAGATGGCGTCCAGCAGCCAGGAGCCCGAGCCGTTGAGCCTTGACGAGAACCAGGATGTCGCGACGTTCGCCGCCGGATGCTTCTGGGGCGTCGAGCTCGCGTTCCAGCGTGTGCACGGCGTAGTGGACACCAAGGTCGGGTACACACAGGGCAGCATTGACCACCCGACGTACAAGCAGATCTGCTCGGGCAAGACCGGCCACGCCGAGGCGATCCGTGTCATCTTTGACAAGAGCCAGCTGTCGTACCCGCAGCTGCTCGATGTGTTCTGGGACGTCCACGACCCGACGACCCTCAACCACCAGAAGAACGACCACGGCACGCAGTACCGCTCGGGCATCTACTTCCACAGCGACGAGCAGAAAGAGGCCGCGATCGCGTCGAAGGCCGCGCATCAGAAGCTACTGCGCAAACCCATTGTGACCGAGATCCTCGCAGCGAAGCGCTTCTGGCTCGCAGAGAGCTACCACCAGCGGTACCTGGAGAAAGGTGGACAGTGCGCAGACAAAGGCTGCGACACCATGATCCGTTGTTACGGCTGAATAAACAAAGAGATGTGACTCCATCTCTACAAAGAGCGCGTATGTGTGGATAATATAAGTGCATTGCGAGTGGCACGTGAATATACTGCGCGCATTTGGTGGTTATCACAACAGCAATTCTGCAGCAACATTGATGCAAAACGTTGCCTATGTATACAACAGCTAGCCTATTGGACACGAGCGTTTTGCACCTCATCGAGCCGTGTGCTGGGGCTCGTCTGCAGGTGGTACCGCCGCGTCTTGGTCCGCCATCAGTTGGTTGTCGCAGCTGGTGTGGTGGTGGTGGTACTTATGATCTGTGCGAAAGAAGGCGAAAGCTGTTGTGATGGAACGGATGACTGAATCGGAATCCGGACTCGCTGTCTCTCTTTGCGGCTCTTTGGGATCGCTCAGCCTCGTGGACGGCCGCACCTCGATGGATTCTGGATTGCAGGCGCTGATTGGCTGTAAGCGGATGATTACAACGCATCGCACGAGTGTAAACGGCACTATCACGCCGTCTTGACGCTCACGTCAAACACATCACCTCCTGACGAAGGCTGACCATGATTGTGGTGATCGGTTGAGAGAATGATACGGAGTTGGAGTTGGAGTTGCGCAGGACTTGGTGCGGTACAAAGTAGTACCAGAGGAAGCTCGCGCCGTGCAGCTCCGCCATCGCCGCCACGTGCCGCTCGCTGCTCGTCGTCCATAGAATGTTTCAGATCTCGATCACCGAACACGCGATACTGCTCATCGCCAAGATGTGGTGCATCGTGCTGTCCTGGCGCATCATGATGATGAACTCGCCGCCGCTCCCCATGATCCCGGTTCTCTTCTTCTTTTTCCACATCGCGCTCGCGAACTGGAGCACGTCCCAGTCGATGCTGGTGGCGGCAAGGCTTGTAAGTTTGAGTAGTCGGCAGGCGGAGATCTGCAGCTGGCAAAACGAGGCTTCGCTGTCGCTTGTGGTGGTGATGGTCGTTGCACTGGTAGCTGCTCGCTCGACTTGAGTGGGTGCCACCATTGCTGCACTGAGACCCGAGAACGGTCATCACAGTCTCCGCTGCTGCGGAGGTGGTCGTCGGACGTCGGCCTTTGGTATCCGAGGCTGACCACAGACCGCTAGTCTGAGGCCCAGACGATTTTGTTGGTGGCGTTCTTCCGGTGTTTGTGTTGGTTTGCGGGTCTGCCTGAATCTGAGGGCTCTGCTGCTGGTGGTTGAGCTGCCTGGGGAGCGCGTGGCAAATGGACCCACTTTGTTGGCTCGCTGGAGCTGAGAGCCTCAAAAGCTCTGGCGAGACTCGCAGGCTGGGGGTGATGTACGGGTCGAACAGATTGAGGAATGAATCCGTTGCTTTCGAGTCCAGATAGTACTGCTTCAGGGCGGGCGTTGCACCAATTTCTCACAATTGAAGTGCGAACTTAAACTTCTTCCGGACATAAGTGAACACGTAAGGTTGACTGTTGAAAGTTCGCGCGTTGAGGGGAAATACCGTACTTAAACGAAGTATTGCCGCAGTATGGCGAATGCAGAGGGTAACCATTCACAAACAACATATTAACGCGCCAACCGCGCAAGACACGAACTGGCAGAGCGAGCGGCATGGTAAAAGGTGCGTCTCTGACAGTCTCTCTCTCTTTCTATTTGTGTGCACATACGCGTGGATGTGCTCTACGTGAGTCGCGACTTCCGTCACATGCTGTCGAGCTCCATGCGACTGACAGTCTTCCCATAGAGAACGCTATTAGCGCAGGCTTGACTGAACCAAACGCGCCGGATGGATGACAGCGCGCGACCCGGAGCTGCCCTGCTGTGCTGCCTGCTAACAACCGTATGCTGTTTTGTTGTTTGTCATTTTGTGTGTATCTGTGTATGTGATCGTTTGTTGTTTGTCCGTACCCAGTGGATGACGATGGTGTGATTCTACTGGACGACAGTAGTGATGAGGAATCCGAGGAAGAGCACGAAGTGCGCCGTCCTTCTTCTGCGTCTGCCTCATCTTCCAAGGCGCACACGATCCAGTCTGCGCGCAAGTCGACTGGCGCGTTCTCAACCGCGAAGAAGAGTCACCCCGTTGCAGCGTGGAAAGCGGCGCCATTGGCAGGTTACGACTCGGACGAGCACATGCAGTACATGATCCGTGAGATCATCAGCAGCGACGGTAGCGACAGTGGCGAAGACGACGAGGACGCGTATGATGATGGGGACGCAGCTTTCGATGAGTCGGAAGCTTTCGGGAAGCGCTCGAACAAGCGCAAGCGTCCGAGTCCGAAAAGTTCTCGTCTAGTGGTGAATCCACGAGGCGTTATGCACCCCGTGCGAAGATCCGATTTTCAGACGAAGAAGCAGCGCACAGTCGCCGTCAGCAGCACAAGCCATAGGAAAACTAGTTTGAAGACCAAGGAGAAGAAGGCATCGCGGTACATCTCGGAAGATGAGGAAAGTGAGAGTGAAGAGAGTGGCAGCAGCAGCGACAGTAGCAGCGAAGAAGATAGCCTAATGCCTCCACCCCGGTCGCAGCACTCCCAAGTGAGCAAGAAGAAAACTCTGCAACGAGCCCAGAGGACGCCACCGTCGTCACCGGAACCTGAGCCTGTCCAAACGAAGAAGAAGAAAGTATCGAAGTCACAAGCAAAAGTAGCGGCAGGTACACTTACTCGAGCTCCGGAGTATATTGACGTGCTGTCTGAATCGTCATCATCGTCTGATGAAGTGTTGTCGGAGGCGGAAGATGCCGCTCCTCGAAGGAAAAAGCAGAAGTCGACTCAAGGCACATTCAGCAGTTCCAGGACTTCCAACTCATACAGCTCAACCCACCAGGTAGCACGCAAGGCCATCGTGCGTGAGGCCCCAAAGCAGCTTCCGACATCAAACGGTGCAACCGCTGCTCCTGTAGTCGCTCCTGTTTCGGCTTCCAGCGTCTCGTACGCGCGAACTGATCATGCTTTCCATCAACTGACGGAGAAACTCTCGTTCAGCGAGCTTCAAGCCCAGCGTCGCGCGCTCGAGCAGCTCGCTTTGATGCACAAGCGCGCTGGAGGTGGTGGAAGTAATGGCGGTGGTGCCTTCTCATCTGCGTCCTCCTCCGCGCAGTCTGGATCAGCTCGCAAGGCGAATCATCGTTTGGAGTCCAGGAAAAGTGTGGTGAAGCAGTCTCGCGTTGACGAAATTGAAAGGCGAGCGGCGAAAACCACGGCTTCACCTAAGATCGCTCAAGAAGAGCCAATGCTCCTGGTGTCCCCACCCTCACGTGAGTCAATCCCGACGTCTATGCCGCCGTCAAGCATCAGCTCAACTATTGTCAACACATCCAAACCGGTCAAAGCAACCACCACCACAGTTCTGAAACCCCTGAACTCTAATCGAAGCTTTGTGCCCGCCCCAGCGATGCACACTACAGCTTGGCGCCGCATTCGCCTAAGAAGAGCTCCGTCTAACATTTTGTCGCCTGAGTCCAAGTACCCGCTGCCGTATTCTGATGGTACGTTATCCATGTCCTCCATGCCTGATCGATCACGGATTGCTAACGGTTATGCTTTGGTTCCTGGACAGAATTCGATCGCCCACTACCAGATTTCGACCCGACGGGAACGCTCGAAGCGAAAACCCGGATCTTAGCTTCATTTGGACAAGTTCAGAAGATTACTGAGGCCACTTTTAATGGCGATGTGAGTTTCAACAGCAGCGGAATTATTATTTTCTGCGTGGCTGCTTGCATTGTGATCACAGACTGATGATTTGCTGTGTATCGTTACTACCTTTAGTCAACTACCCAAGACGATACGAACAAGAAAGTCCAGGATCTCATCTCGGAAGCGTTGCCAATCATTACAAAGTGCCAGGAGAGACGAGTGAAAAGCATTCTGCGAGGAGCGCGAGAACACGTGCAGTTGTATCTTCAGGAACACCGACGGATGCGATCCAATCCGCTGAGCTATGCCAGTAAGTGCTGGTTCAAAGGCTTTTTTGTTTTCTCAATCAAGTGGAATACCAGCAAATTATGCTTGATTGCTGACACTTTCAGGTTATTAACTCTACGCATTGTTCTCTTCGTATAGTTCCTCATTCAACGTTCGACCTCACGTACAGTGAACGAATTGCTGCGCGCCACCTGTTTGAAAATCGCCACCTTCAGGCTCCAGAATTGAACTCACTCGTCGGTAGTGTGCGATACTTTGTTTCGAACGTCACATCTGGAGGTTCAGACTCTGTTGACGATATGACTGCTCCTGCTGATGATGCACACGAAACTAGTCGAGAAGCATTGACTGAGCGAGCAGTGTACCCGGAAACTGTGATTTATCTGAACGACGACATCCCTGCGATGCGCAAATCCTGGGCATACGTCGGCGTGAAAAAGAACGTGCACGTCGCTGACGATCCGATTCTGCGCTACATTCCGTACTTGGGAGAAAACACCCGTGTGAATATCGACCCGAACCGCTACTCGTCAACCACGATGGACAAAAGCAAGCGCGTCGAAGTGCTTGGCAGCAAAAAAGGCTCGGTGCTAGAGCTGAAATCCGTCGTGACAAGCGCATTGGACGACGAGATGATGGAGTACTTGCTTCGGTTCGTGGTACTTGCGTGCGGCGACTCGAAGAAAGTGTTTGAAGCGTTGCAGCACTCGGAGAAATTCTCGCAGCCATACAGCGACTACTGCGAGATCAAGAAGAACGACGACGCTGGCCGCATAGCGCTGAAACGAGTTTCTGGGATGCAAAGTCTCATGGCAGACACTTCAAAAGATGACAACGCTGCTTGTGCAGCAGAGATTCGAGAGTACCTTCGCACCCTGGGTGGCTCGTGCTGGTTCTTGCAGTCGCGACCAGAGCGTCAGGGTCTGACGCATCGCCTGAAACCTCCGATCCCGTTCTTTGAGTCCAACTACACTCGATTTCCTCGTGGCGGCGGACTTCGAAAGACAAAAGTGTACAGTGACACGATGGAATGGTTTCGGGATCTGTTTTGCCGACGGTGCTACACGTACGACTGCGATGAGCACGGGATTTTGCAGCCGACACCTCTAAGACGTACCGACCCGATCAATCCAGTGGTGCGCAAAGCGGGGCTTGCTCTTCGTGATCAGCACCAAGTCATTGAAGTGAACAACGACGGTGAAAGCGATGGCTCCGTTGCTGTCAGAGCTGATCAGAAAGACTCGACTGGCGTTATTGAGGTGGACGACAGCTCCTCTGACGAGGACGACAGCATGGAGAATGAAAAGCAGGCGAATGCGTCAGCGAGCGCATCCGATGATGAATCTGCGGCCTGCCGTCGCTCAAGACGCTCACAAACTCGAATCTCTACACTGGCAAGCGCGAGTCTGAAGGTCCAGGAAAAGATGCAGGAGAAGGAACGTCGGCGCCAGAGACGCGCCGAGACGAAGCAGCTCAAGCAGCTGACAAGAGCCGTCGACGATTCCGAGTACTTGGACGACTCGTATTTGGACACTGTAATGAGTGTAGTGCAGTCGCTGTTATCCGAGGAAGCCTCGTGTAGCGCAGCGTGCTGGAAGAAGCACCAGAAGACCGACGAAGCACCTGCTACTGTGGATGCTAATGATACTACGGCAGAGCCATCTGCCAACGCAGATACTGAGATGAAGATGGCGGTGAAAGCACCTAGTTTTCACTCGTTCAATGAGGCGGAGGTGCTGCTGATTCGCAAACTGTCGTCGACGCTTGGCGACAACTCGTGCTTGATAGCAGCGATGCTCAAGAGTCCAACCTGCACGTGCTCACAGGTTTCTCAATTCCTAGCGTTGGAGCAAAAAGCACGACTCTCAAAGAACGGCGATGAAGAAGACAGGCACCGCTCGATGTCGGCCGATATGTCGAACCGACGGCGCCAGAAGAACGACAGACGAAGCAACAGTCATTCGCATTCAGGTAACCGCGAGCTGTTAAAGCGGACCCGCGCGCAGCGCAACCACGACAAAGGCAACAAGCACAGCTACCAGCCGTGCAACCATGAAGGCATTTGCGATGGCTGCGAGTGTATGAAGCGCGACCACAATTGCGACAAGGCGTGCGCGTGCTCCCGCGATTGCCCGAACCGATTCCAGGGCTGCAAGTGCAGCATTGGCAACTGCCGCACAAAGACGTGTCCGTGCTACGGTGCAGGAAGAGAATGCGACCCAGACTACTGCTTTTCATGCGGAGCCAGTGACGCTGCAGTGCTGGTGATTGGACAGAACCCGGAGCGGCGGCTGAACTATGATTTGGGCATCTGCTCCAACGCCAACCTACTTCGTGGCGCGCAGCGCAAGATGGGGATCTCATTCTCGACGACGCACGGCTGGGGTGCGTTCGCGCTGGAACCGATCCGCAAGGGCGAGTTCCTCTACGAGTACACTGGCGCGCTGATCTCGGACGACGAAGCCGAGCGCCGCGGCAATATTTACGACGTGATGGCGATCAGCTTTCTCTTTGATGTGAACAGCGATGAGGTGGTCGACGCGACGCGCAAGGGCAACAAGAGCAAGTTTGCAAACCACAAAGCGCTCGAGTCTGCGAACTGCGAGGCGAAAATCCTACTCGTGAATGGCGAGCACCGCATCGCACTTTATGCGCGTGACGACATCCAGGTGGGCGAAGAGCTCTTCTTTGACTACGGATACACGCACGAAACGGCGCCACAGTGGAGCCAAGTGAAGCTTCGCGGCGGACAGCGACACGAGATCCTGCGCCACGAGCTGGATCTGCTCGAGGATTTTGAAAATGAAGACGACGACGACGACGATGATGAAGTTTCCGACTGATTGCGGAAGAGGGAAGAGAATGCCAGAACTACACAGCCAAACAAGGTATTTATTCAGATAGAAAGAGATGCGCTGCGGATGCTCGCTGTTTGGGAAACACTTTTGCTTTCTTTTGCTCCGAACACCTCACTCGTTGCAGTTCTTATCTCGACTGTTTTCTGTGTGATGTCCCCAGATAGCCAGGTAACCAAGCCGACTTTCGGCTCCGTCACAATGTGAAAGATTGTTCGCTCACTCTCGCACATTCGCCTCAAGAAAGGATCAAGAAACCAAGAGATTCGACGACGGGAAATCCAGTTGTCCCATGATAATGGATCTGAGCGCCCCAGCTCTCCTTCACCAAGCTCATCTCACGTTTGAGTGCACGAACGATGCGATATCGAGTGGATGCCCATCAAGCAAACTGTCGTCAGCAAAGCTAGAAGAGTCTCACTGTCCAGGTGTTGGTATGGTCGCTCAAAACATTTCGTTCTCCTTTGCGATCCGCAGGAAGTTGAGAGCGCCAGTGCACGCGAAGGGCTGGAACGGCACTTGCTCTTCGTCTTGCTTCTTCTTCTTGGACTTCGTCTTGCTCTTCTCTTTCTTGTCTTTCTTGGAGGTCTTGCTCTTCTTCTCCTTCTTGGGCTTCCTCTCGACAGCAAGTGCTGGTGGCTTCTCTTCAGTATCAAGAGACGACTTGGGTCTGCGAACGCGAACTCTTCGAGGCGCCTTTGAAGTTTTAATGGTTGATGCTGTTGTTGTTGTTCCTGCTGCTGCTGGGAGGTCGTCTTCGCTCTCGTCGCTGTCGTAATCAGCGCCATACCCGTCGCTCATGGCAGCTTCCTCATCATCATCAGCCTCACTGCCTGACTCGTTTAGGTCATCCTCCTCGCGAACCTCCTCCGCGTACACCGACTCCCAGCTATCCGACGACGACGACGCCTTGTTGTGGAGACCACCGCCACCGACAGCAGAACCTGGCATCTGTACGCTCTCATAGCTGTGAAAGTCCTCGTCATCTTCTTCTTCATCGTCATCATCTTCATACCGATCCTCATGGTGGAAAGCCTGGCGATCCTTCTCCTCTTGGCCAATCATCTCTTGCTCCTCATTATCCGAGTCCGACGCAGCAGCGTACACGGACGCGTTCGTTCGAGGTGGCAGGCGGCCAAAGTCCTTCTTCCAGAGCCTTCGAATATGAATGTGGTGGTCGAAGAGCATCTCAAAGTGCTCTTCGCTCGTCAGCTGCTGGCTAAAATCGCGCGGCAAGCGGCTGAAGATCATCGCGACCACCATGTCGAGCACGTTCATGCCCGTCGCAAGCCCATTTTGTCCGCCACCAGCAACGCCGCCAAACATGCCGTCGCACTCGCTCTCTTCCAGCTCGGGCTCCTGCAGGTACGTGTCCAGAAGCGACACGAGCCGTGTCTCAATGTCCTCGAGCTTGCGCAGCAGCAGGTACTGCTGGCCGTTCACCTTCTTCCCACCACTTGGCCCGCCTTCTCGCTCTTTCGCTGCAAGCTTCTCTAGTTTCCCTAGTTTCTCCTTGAACGAGTCTCGCAGGCGCGTCAGCTATAGTTTAGAAAACAAAGCACATGGGTGCAGACAGCCGATGTATTAGTGGAAGTCCGATCCATTCTGAATTGGCAGAATGCTTTACAATACACACCTCGTCAATCTCCGTGCCGAGCCGCTCTTGCTCCGTAGTGTACACCTCGTACTCTTTATCTGCGAGCACCTCGAGCTCAACCGCGACGTCGAGTTTCCACTTGAGGTCGCGCGAGCATCGTCGCAGACAGTCCTTCAGGTAGTCAACGCTCTTCCAGCGCGACGGTCGCGAGAGCACGTGCAGGAACTCGCTCAGCTCGATGCCCTGGATCTCCGTCGGGTAGTCGATCAGCCCAAACACGTCCTCCGGGTATGCGGCGTGCAGGTTGTTCAGCATGCCGCGCGACGTGCCGTACGTGCAGTGGAAGCAAGACTCTACAGTAATATAAAGCAATACGTCGTGTGAGCTCAAGCAAATCCATCAGACAGACATTATGGATGTATGCAATGCAATTAGCCACTCACTCTGTTCGAAAAGCACCTCGACCATCTGCGTGAAGTGGCGGTGCAGCGTGTCCTTCACGAGCTCAAAGACCTGCTTCATCTCTTCGTCCGTGAACGTCGCATTCGCATTCGCACCAGCGCCTTGCTCCTGCGGGAAGTGCTCTCTCTGCATGCGTGACAGGTTCACGAGCAGCAGCGGGAAATCGTCCGGAAGCTCTAGCGCGTCCTGCTCTTCCCACCCACTGATCTCCAGCGCCGCCATCGTCGCACTCTCTATCGCTTCTTCTTCCTGTTCTTCATCTTCGTCGTCATCCCCATTCCGTGGCATCGCTGCCTCCGTTGGCTCAATCTGCACACTGAAGTCGCGGTCCTCCCAGGAATTCTCTTCCTCTCCCTCTTCGTCGTCGCTCCAGGCGTCACGCGGTGGTTTGCTGCTGCTCACACTGCGCTGATGTCGTTCTTCTCTTGCTTCTTCTTGTGTGGTTGATGGGCTCGACCGCAACGCGACGGGAGCGCGCGACACGGGACGCACGTAGCCGGCCGGGAGCTTGAACGAGAGCGACATGGATGCGTCCGAGACCACGCGCGGCGGCGCCACGAACGACGCGCCATTGCGCGGCTTCAGCACCTCGAGCTTCTGCGCCATTTGGATACCGGTGCTTGCTGCTGGTGCTTCTTGCGGTGTGTTCTCTCGAATGATTGGCTTGACAATCTGTCGTTCTTGCTTTCGTCCAATGGCTACCCAGCCAAAATGCTCAATATATGTTACGTGCGTGCGAACTTAAAAGAGTTAACCTTCCGTGTTCGTTTATGTCCGAATATATGAAGTTCGTATTTTGAGCCGTGCAGAAATTGGTTCAACCAAATTCTGACAAAGCATTGCTCGCACGAGACAACTTGTTGTTTGGACGACTTCTATCGCTCATTGCAGCCCATTTTGTCCAAGATAACTGGTACTCCGCTTGCCGATACCTCATTCACTAACGGTCACAGTTCGTCTTCGCCACAGATCACGCTGAGGATCGAATACTTTGGACGAGAGCAACGAAGACTACTGTCACCGCATCCGCTTTGAAAGCAATGGATCAAATAGTTTTCCTTGTGAGCATCTGCAAAAGTTGGTGCGACGACGCAAACGCATCTAGAGGCTCGATGAGGTCAACGCGGAGATCAACTTTCGTCACCACCGCTGGTGCGCCGCTTCCTCGTTTTCGTGGGGATGGAGATGCAGCGGCAGCTCCACTGGAATACTGGTGATCTGTTGGAGTATACTGTTGAGCCTGAGGAGCTATCCCCACACGGAGCTGCTCGCAGCGAGAGAGCAGCACCTGGTAATCCTTCCCGATCGTCTGCTGCAAGATGCGAAACTTGTCCTGGAGGCTCAGCTGCGAGAAGTCCTGCGCTGGAACCCCCAAGAGCGACTCGACAGTCTCTCCGTGACAAATCGCGTACAGAGACTCGCTCGTCGTCGTCATCGAGCCATCGTCCAGACACATGACCAGCGTACAGAACGTTTGGTCCGTCTCTTCCATGGCGCTGAAGATCTCTTGGCAAAAATTGCATTTCCACCGCGGCACATACGTGGAATCGCCACCGGTACCACCACCATTTTTATCATGGCTGTGGGAATTCGGCGTCGGAGCAAGTTCGAGCCGACGCAGACACGCTTTGTGCGCGCACATGGTTGAGTAGCCTTTTCGACAGCTTTCGTCGCTCGAGTACGGGGTCTGTGTGGGGTTCTCATCTTCAGGGATCAACCACCCGACGTACGTGATGCACATTTGTCCCAAGATCATCCCCATCGGTGATATAGCCTCGGGTTTTCTATTGTTGGTGTTGGAGATTGTCGTCAAGTAGGATACCATCAGCTTTGGCTCTTGTCCGAGGCTGGTCTTGAGTAGCCCAGGGGTTGAATTTACGAGTGTCAGTCTTGAGTTCTCGCTGAACATTGACTGCTTCCCGAAGATGTTCTCCCAATCTGAACACAGTGCGACAATTGATGACGATGTTGACTGGTTATTCGATGATCGATTCGCGGTATACTCGGCACTTTGAAACGCGAACGCGGCTTCGGCCGCTTGGGGCGTGAGTGTCGGATGCGCACCGTGCTCGCGCGCTTTGCGGATCGCAGGAGATTGTACATCCACTGCGACGAGTCCATCTAGCAACAGTGTCTGTCCTGGTCGCAGCCGCAACGCCTTGAGCGCATTCTCGCCCGTGACTTCCACCGTCAGCGTTTGCTTTGATATCGCATTGTAGATCTGGAGCAGCACGACGAGGTAGAATCTCGACACGATCGCGCGATCAAGCGTCGGTGCTTGTCCAAAACTCGATCGCGTGTCCTGGTTGCTGCCATTTGTCTTTGGGTCGTAGTACGAGTAGAAATACGCAGCCATGAGCGGGATCCCATGTGATACGCGGATGCTCCTCACATGAGCATACAGCGAGAAGTTGAGCCACTCGTGTTTGATCTCTTCATAGCGCAGTGGTGGCTGCTCACTCTCGATGAACTTTTGCAGCTCATTGTCACGCACTGATGCTTCGCTGGTATTGCTGTTGCCTCCTGTCGTTGTCGCTGCTGCTTTCTGAGGTGTCACAAAGAAGACGGTTGCGCTGCCGTATTCCAAGTAGAACATGCATCGCTGCTGTGACGAGTACTCGCTGAAAATACGTAGGATCTCGGTATCCTGCGCATCACACACGTGGATGTACGGCTGGAAGATCGAGAGCTCGTCACCGACCTGGAAAAGCCGGCTGAGCGCCACTTGCTCGTCCCAGAGAATCATCACGTGTGATGCCTGCGCAAGGCGCTGTGTGCTGGTTATTGATATCGATGGTGATGACACTGCGTCTCCAAGAAAGATGACCTGCCGGCGGATATGCAGCGGTGTCTGACTCGGACGAACAGCTCCAATGTCGAGCACCTTGAAACCAAATTAAAAGTGATAGGACATGAGCAAAGATCATATAGCAGACTGTAGTTATACCACAAATAGTCGCACACACACCTTAACTTTGATCACGAGCTGCTGGAGGATCGCGGGGTCCTGCATCGCGACAAACTGGTCGAGGCGAGCGAGTCCGATCGACTGCTTGGCAAATGCTTGGTCGAGGCCATTGCTCGATGCATCGAGGCGCAGCGCCAGGTACTGCGTCGGTAATAAATAGTAAGAAGAAGTAGAGCTCTCGACCACAGAGGATACCGATGCTGCTGACCCAATGTCTCTGCGCTCCATGAGCTTTGCGTTCGTGAACACCACTGTGCGTCCTCGCTGGAACGGAAACGTCTCCACACTGCAGGCAAGAACCATTAGAGAGTCAATACATACAGACCATAATGACCAATACAGACAGCTCACTTACTCGTTTACGTACCTGTTGGACTGGAATGGTGGCTGAGAGCTCAGAAACGCCGAGCACGCACGGAATCGCTGATGGAGATACCTACACGAACCACCACGAATCACCACGAACCCACTTAGTATGATACAAATACGAATTGAGAGCAGCACCAATGCAGCAAGGAGCGAACATCGACACGTACATCTCGAGCTTGATGTCGCTGTTTTTCCCAGCCTGGATCGACAGTTTGTGGCCGTCGTAGCGCACGAGCTGGCACGAGATCACGTCGTTCTGCTCTTCCAGCTCTGAGAGCACGCGCGTCATGTCCTCCACACCGCGCACCATTTTTCTGCTACCGCCACCGCCGTCAGTTGCAGCAGCACTAGTAGCGAGCACTTTGCGCTGCAAGAGCGCCATGAGTTCCGTTACGACGATCGCCTCTGTGACGCCATCCGGGTACTCTTCAATCAACCGCATCAACTGGAACAGCCACACCACACCACAATACGGTACACACTCTCATTTAATCGCAAAGGAGCGCATATCATACCAGCACTGACAGTTGCGCTGCTTACCTTGGAGAGCACCCAGCTGAAAGGCACATGCACATGGCTGCTACTGGCAGCGCTACTAGCAGCACTGCTTTGACTGGCACGGTGCTTTGCCGCCCAGAGCGCTTTCAGGCGTGCCTGCACGAACGCCGCTTGCTGCAGTACAAAGTCCCACGATGCAGGAACAGAAGAGCCCGTGACTGCTACTGCTGCTGAGAGAGCTGGAGACGGTGCAGCAGCAAACACTGGTAGTGGTGCTTTACCTGCGGCTGGTGTTGGGCGATGGTACGCAGGCGGCGGAGATGGCGCCGAGCGCTCCATCACTTCCATCGCTTCGATCGGATCCATCGCTCGCCCATTTACTGCAACAATTTTCAGCAATTTTTGCGTGCGGAGGCGATAGAGCAGTAACAGCATTTGGTTGTTAATTCTAACCATCTGACGTTGGTAACATTGAGATTTTCGAGCTTAACAATAATGCGCACTTTAATTAAGTTCGGTTCGTATGTTCCTAAAGTCCGACTTACTTAACGTCAGCGATACTGTAAACCTCGCAGTATTCACAACTTGAATAGCTACACTGAGGTCCCTATTCACCAGCAACCCGATGACTTATGTTGACTCATAATCGAACAACTCCCGTTCAGCTCGCAGAATGAGCAACCACATCAGCGTAATTGCACGAAGGGTGTTACGCTTCTGGTTCATATAAACAAACACAAGAGCTGGTATGTTTAAAGACACACCCGCTCACACTCTGCATTTCCATACTGCCACTCGATTAGCCCAGGAGGTACCCCTTGAGCTTCGGGTCCCGGAGCACGCTGCGCAGCGACCAGTCGTTGTAGATCGAGTCGCCCGACACGCGCCAGCTCCAGAACGTCCAGCCTGCGTCCGCTTGGTTGAGCACCTTTGCCTGCGCCTCGGCGAACTCGTACAACTGGTTCTTGTTGTTGACGAACTTGTCCCAGGTTCCGAAGCTCCACTCGCCGATGAACAGTCGGTTGTGGCTCGCGCGCGACTGCCACTTGGTGACCTTGTCTTGGAACTCCTTCTTGACCGCGACGTTGATGATGTCGTAACCCGAGGTCTGCTCGTATCCCCACTTGAAGTACGGGTGCCACTCGACCCAGACGTTCTTGTACTGCGGCGCCTGCATGAAGCCGACCATGGTGTCCGGGTCCTGCTTGTAGAGCAGCGGCGCCACGCCGAGCACGCAGTCGTTCCCCGTGGCGCGAATTGCCTTGTACGCGTCCTCGTAGTACTTGTACAGCACGCCTTCGTTCGTGGTCAGCGTCGGCTCGTTCAGGAGTCCGATGCCGAGGAACGCTGGCTCGTATCTGTACCGGTCCGCCAAGAACTTGGCCATCGTCAGCGTGTTCTCAACGTTCTCCGGGTACTCGCTCCAGTACGACTTTCCCCTCACAGTGGGAGACGAGTGGTCGTTACCGTTCTGCGATCCCTTGGCCGCGTGGATGTCCACGAGCACGGCGATGTTGTATTTCTTGGCCCAGTCCCAGATGAGCACGTCCAAGTACTTGAGCGTGCCCTTCGTGAACACCGACCACTCAGCCTTGCCGGATGGATCGTTGATGTCGAAGCCAACGATCCAGTAGCCGACTGGCACGCGCACCGTGTTGAGCCCAGCGTCCGCGATGGCTTTGATGTCCGCCTCGGTAATGAACGTGGCGTGGTGCTTCTCAAGCTGCGCACGCGCTGTGTCCCGGTTCGCGGCATTCGTGATGGCGGCGTACTCGCCGCTGAGCTTGACGTCTTCGCTCAGTCCCTGCCAGAATTCGGCTTCCGTGCTCATCCAGTTCTCCACGACGAGCCAGCCGCCGAGGTTCACACCGCGACTCTTGACTTGTCCATTGCGGATACTGTACTGGACGTGGGTGGCCTCAGCTTGGATGTCCGCAGCCCAAGCTTGGGGATGGGAGGTCTTGAGTACGAGATCGGTCATGTTTACCTCCACAGACGGCGATGCAGTGACGACGGCGGTGACCAGCGCCGCAAGAACCCCCAGGAAAGTGGCTCGGCGCAGCATGATGAAAGAAGGAAGGACGGCAGTTGGTTGACTTGGAGGCTTCCACTGGGCGTTTGTTGCTTGCTGGTGCGGGGTCAAATTCGATTGTGAGAGCGTCAAGCGCACTGTCAACTTTGCTGGTTTACCACTGAGCGAAGAGGATCGATCTGTCGGGTGTCGTCAAGGAGAAGCTAAGAAGGAGCTTTTACTGGAAAGTTGTGCGGTCAACCCCAGCAGCGTACTACATAGTCGTCAACTTGGCCGTTCTGTTATCGTCGTGGTATGCGCTGACAGGGCCTGTCGCCGACAATGTCAAAGGTGGTCGAAGAGAAATCAGGGGTCACTGGAGCAATTACGTTTGATCTAAATCTGAGTACAAGTTGAAGCGCGCGTTGTGCTGATTTGTGAAGAAGCTCGGGTGCAAAACTCACCCACACCCATACAGGGTGCGCATCACCAGATATAACATGCCAAGTGGTGCAACAGTACTTCTTTTATGTGAAAGAAAGTGTCTGACCGCCTCGTCTACGAGATCAAGTCTCACATTGACCCTCCACAAGCAGCAGCCCATTAATCTCCATGGAAACTGTGAATCTGTGATTTAGTTTTCCCTGGAACCCCCGAAGAGAGGACGCCACTTCGGTGGCAAAGCGCCAGCCACACACGCGAGCGAAACTTCAATAATACCGCGAGCGCAACAGGTAGGTGGCTCGTATACCATGAATTCAACGACAGGATGGATGCTTGACGGGAAGGTACTACCGTAATCCCTCTATTACCTACAACACATTTCGATAGACTTCCCGGTTCAAGTCGTCTCACTGACTGGTCGGTCGTCCTCCTTTCTTCGGTCGGCGAGCTTAGATTTACAAGTTTATGCTGCGCTTTCTCACTTGACATGCCGAACTTTTAGATTCGGATTGTGTACTTCTCAACAATCCCCCACCAGTGTCTGCACTGATGGAGATTCAAAACCAGCCCAGGGCTGCCTCCGGAAACAGCAAGCCGCACCGTACTTGTTACGTCATACAACAGTGGGGTGAAGTGTCCACATCACACCCTTGCCCATGAGAGCCACTGCCTCATCTAGCACCGCCCTCACGCGTCTCGACTCGTCGAGCGCACGCCTCACTTCACCGCGGATGCACACGGCAGAGTGAGCCTCGTAGCATAGCTCATGCCTGGATATTGTAGGTCGGCAACGTACCTAAATATACCTCATTTTCATGATCACGATCATCTAGCACCGCCTTCCCGAACAGCCACCCAAAGGTATCTTCTAAATCAGTGAGCTACTCTTCCCCGAAATGACTCACTTCCCAGTGCTGTTATTCCGAGTCAATTGTACTGTGGGTGTCACAATAAATACACGCTCTCCGTTCCATTTGAAGCTGTTGATCGCAGTGCAGTGATTCATGGACTCACGATCTCCGCAGTCGTCGTACCACTCACTTTGTAACCAACCAATTCTTGACCTCATTTCGGTTGCTGAATGTCCAAGTCCTTGGGGGAAGGTGGACAACATTCTCAAGCGCGCTTAAATTTGAGGTCTGAATAGGAGTGGATTGACACAAGTCTTGATACCAAAGTATCAGAACCATGGCATCCACCCACTTTCGAGGCTTGGTTCGGGTCGGATTGCACCAGAACAGAAGCGCACGTCAACCAAGTGTCTGGGACCGCTGAGATCCATCTTATTTGTTTACGGATGTATACAGATTGGCGCCTTCATTGTTCACCACAGTTTCTTTTTTTCTCGTAACTTTATAATCTAATGAGCTGCTCTCTACGTAAGTATCTCTACTCCTTCTCGCTGGTATCCGATTTCCCATCATCGTCCGTCTTCCCAATCGACGAGATCAACCAGCTGCGCGTCTCCATCAGCGCCTTGCCGAGCAAGTTGGACCCGAACCAATCCGCTCGCGTCTCTTCATTCAAGTCGCCCGTTTCGCGAAACTTGACGTTCTCCCTGAATGTCTCTTGGATCTTCTCCACACTGATGCCAATGCCCCAGATCGCATCGGATCGTGACGCTTCGTACAGATTCTTCTGCTCTGTTGCCAACATAATCTCCTTGAGCTCTTCGTCTGACGAGAACTTGAGCTTCAGTGCTTCCACCATGAAGCCGTACCGCTTCTCGCTCCACACTTGGTCGTCGAAGTTTTGCACTTGCCGCCCGAGTTTCTTCACGACCGGCGGCGACTTGGCCTTCAAGATCGCGATCGCGACCTTCTCATTCTCGGGATCGAACGTTTCCTGCTTTTTCTTCATGAAGTACTGCTCGCTCGAGAAGAAGCGCTGCCCGTTTTCGTCCTCAAAGCGGCACGGGTGGAAGTTGCTCAGACAGCCAAACTTGGGGTCTCGCTGCCCGTAGAAGTACACAGCGCTCTTGGTCTCCAGCGACTGCATCTTGGGCTGCTGCTTCTTCTTGGATGCCCTGGGTGGCATTTGGGGATTCAAGTGTTAGTGAGAAGGCAAATTGAAGAATGGGAGGAGAATGCAACCTAACGGTTATCGACAAATAGGGAAGGAGGCAGTTACAGAAAGTGCAATGACCTTCACTCATGAGCACCTTTGTATCCATTTGTCTCAGTCGAGTGAGTGATGGTTGAATTCATTGGGTTCCTTCACAGCCAACCAATTAGATTTCTTGTGCTCAACTGCGAACGAATCCCGTTCAATTGCTTTCTCGCATGTGCTGATGATGTGGATATATTGTTTTACCGTTGCGTGTATTATTGCTGTTGCTGTGTGTGTATTATTTTTTTGCAAAAGAGATAGGGCTTATTGAGATGCCAGATGCTGCTGTTGCTGGTCGTGGATCCACTTCTCGATCGTCGCCTTGAGCTCCACGTTCGGCTTCAGCTGGTCCGCTGTCAGGGGCGCGCGCGTGAACGGGTCGCTCTGGTCGTTCAGCAAGTGCTGCGTGATGGTCGAGCGGTCCATTGTGTACCCACTCGTCGGCAGAATCACTGGGTCTTTCATCAGCGTGAACATCAACGGGTCTAGGTATTCTTCGGGGATCTCGCCGAGTGTCTCGTCCAGGTTCGACATGCTCTGCGCAGCCTCAGCTACTTGACTCACAAAGACCTGGTACAGCGCGATTGAGTCAGGTGGGAGCAACTTTGTGCGCTCTAGAATCGTTGCACACTTGCTGAACACCTGCGCATCGTAGTAGCCGTTCGTCGCCACGGCTTGCTGGAAGCTCGGGTAATGCGCAAAGTGCAGCAGCGTCTCGACGATCTCCTTGAGCATCTCCTTTGGTCGGAATTTGTACTGCTCTGGGTTGTTTACCTTGAGCTCCAGTCCACGCGGTCCAGCCAATTTCACCAGCACGCTGTTCAGCATGCTCACCAGACGATCTTCCAGCTCAGGCATCTTCACAAACGGCTCTTGGATCTCAGACGTCAGGTACGACATCATGTGGATCGTCTCGTTCGCCAGTTGCAGACTCGACGTCACGGTTCGCTCCTTGTCCGCGAGCAGACTCTGCTTCTGCTCACGCACGCTCTCTTCGAGCGCCATCCAGCGTGTGACGTCCTGCATCTCTTCTTGCAGCAGCTTGATCTCCGGAAGACTGATCAGCGCGTCGGTGACCAGGCCGTTGATGTGGTTCATGAGTCCGTGGGCAAACTTGACAAAGTTCTCGCGGTCCTCCGAGATGCGCAAGAACGCGGCCTTGTGGCCGGGCTGCTTCCATAAATATTTGAGCAAGCACGCAATGTTGTAGCGGTGCTCGAGCTTCTCGTAAAAGCCCGTGTGTTCCACATCACCGTAGAGCGCCAGCAAACACGGCGCCAGGTGCTGCTGCGCCAATGGGTTCGACGTGAGAAGCTGGATGCCAAAGGGCGTGCCCGCGGTCTGGCGCTCGTCCGACTCTTCAGTGGGGAGGAACACGCGGAAGAGTACCTCGCTCATCTTGGCACGCAAGTGCGGGCTGCGCACATACGCCGGACTAGACAGCACGATCAGGATCATCTTGAGCAGGTCGTCGAGCGCAAAAGTCTGCAACGCCTGGGGCTGTAGCCGCGCGACAAATATGAGCACCGAGCAGATATCGTCCACAATGTGCTCGGGGATGTGCTTGAGCAGAGTGCGCTGCGCTGGGTCTGGCAGCGGCAGCTGGAGCTGTCCGTCGCCGCTGCTAGTGTTCTTGCCGCAGCAGATCGCAGTCACCACGGCCGACGAGAGCAGCACGAAGCGCAGCACGTCATGCAGCAAGTCGGGATGCAGCAGCTCGGCGTCAAACACCATCTTGGACGTCACCAGCGTGTCGAAGTGCGCACGCAGGCGCGGATCCGCGTTGTTGTTCATGCGGCTCTGGAAGTACGACAACTGGCGCAGCAGGCGCATGTATTGGCCCATGGCCGACACAGGACCAATGTGCACGGCACGCGCAGTGAGGAAGTAGCAGCGCGTGATGAAGTTGAAGTCGCTCGCGACGTTCGCCACGGAGCGCTCGTCGGCATCCGAGGTGTTGCCTAGCAGCTTGGTCACGTCAAACGGGAACACGGGGCTCTGCACACCGAGAAAGTCCGCGTTGATCAAGTGCGCTTTCTTGGTCTCCGGCGGCATGAACGGACCGCAGAGACGCAGCAACACCATCGTCAGGTTCAGGATCGTGCCGTTCGACGACGTAATGTTCACGTCCGGGTTCTCCTTCGCGCGCTCGGCGTTCACGCTCATCGCCTGCTCGAGCCACGTGAGTACGTGCTCGCGCGTGGCCCCACCGGCCTTGAGCAGCAGCTTGAGGATCTCCGTGGTCGCGTTCTGCACGGTCGAGAGCTTGTTCTGCAGGCTCTGCACCGAGTTGTCCACATCGGTCTTGGTCCGTTTTGTGATGTTCGCAAACATCTGCGCGACCGCGGGGTCCTGGCCCGAACTGAAGCGCAGCAGGATGCCCAGCGCGGTCGCATCCTGCAGGCGGCGGCCAGTGAACGGCGGCGTCAACAGGAAGCCCGGGATAGCCGTGAACACCGCAGCGAGAGCCTTCACGCGACACAGCACCGTGATCACGTACATATTGCGGTAGAAATCCGACATGAGAGATGGCGGGTTGATCAGGAAGAGCTCCGAGATGAGTTTCTGGAAGATCGGACCGAAGATTGTGAACGTCGAGCCACTTTGCTCCAGCTCCACGGCGATCGCTTCGATGAACTCGGGCGTCAGCGCGTTGCTCTGCGCGCGCACGAGCTTGTCGAACGCGTCCACGTTGATGGTTCCGGCCTCGAACGGGAAGAAGTCGGGCTCAGTGAGCGCCGTCGCGCTGTAGTTGACGCACATCTCTCGAATGCTCACGATGCAGTTCTCCGCGTCCTGCTTCTCTTCGGGGCTCAGGCGGACGTACGGTGACTGGAGCTTCTGCAGCTCATCGCGGCACCGGTAGAAGCACTGCTCTAGGTACTGCACCACCGCGAGCGGCTGCGGCGTGCCCGAGAGCTCCACGGGGTCCACGACAATGCGCGCGTACAAAATCTCGCTCACGTTCGCCGACGTCATCTCCGTGACGCCGTTCTGGTCGACAAAGTCAGACATGTAGAAGTACGCGCGGTCCACTGCCGCGACGCTGGACGAGAGCGTGAGCTGCAGCGTGCGCTGGATCATGTCGTTCACGTACGAGCGTGGGTGGCCCGCCGAGCGCTTCTTCACGATCTTCTTCGGCTCGGTCGACGCAGGAGCAGCAACCGGAGTGGATAGCGCTGGCGCTGGCGACACAGCCTTCGGCGGATCATTGACTGCGATCGCGGGCTTCGTCTCCGCGTCACTCGTAGAAACTGCAAGCATAACAGCTGGCTTCACTGTCACTTGAGCTTGATCTTGAGCCTGTTGCACCTGCTGCTGCTGTTCTTCTTGGAGCTTCTGCAGTCGCTCGAGACGCTTCTGGCGGATCTCGTCGGCCGTGGGCACGACCGCGGGGGTCGCGTCGGACGAGAGCGTGTTGCCAGAGCCAGTGTCGTCGCCCTTCATCTCCTCGTCCCCATCGTTGCGGCCCTGCAGCCACGCGCTCACCCAGCCAGACATGCTTCCTGAGCTTCTTCTTCTTCCTAGTGGTGGTGGTGGTCGGGAGCTTTTCGCGCTTGGATTCCTTCCACTCCAATAGAAGCAAGCAGCGCTTCGAGAGAAAAGAAAGGGGATCGAGAATTTTATTATCAGCGCCAGAAGTAAACGTCCGGAGGCACAGGATCCACTCAAATAGAGGCGCACAGAAACTGGGAGCGGAATACTGGATACGCGAAAAATATACGACCGACTTACTCGGCCAGCCACCGAAAAAACTGCTGGTTGGCTTTGAAAATGGCTGGCTGGTTTGCTTCAAGCTTGACCAGCTCAGCCACCATTGTATCAGCATCGTGCAACGCTGCGTTACGTTGTATCGTAACGCAGCCGTTAGTTCATGGAAGGTGGCCAATATTCCTCAACCTACCATTGGATTTTCTGCGTTTTGGAAAGCTTGCACCTCCTTGGAGTGGGTAGGTAGCAATGCGAGTGCTCACCTTCCGACTTCTTTGTGGTTTTGTTGGCTGAGACACGTTCGTGGCTGCAGAATTTTGATCCCGATTCCCCACGCAGGAGGCAGCAAGTTCACAACTCATCACTGTGCTGCAATGTTATTATGGTCTTCCTGCCATTTCCGACCTGGCTTCGCAAAGTGTCCACCTCACTCAGTACGCGCAGTGTGTTGTGAATGGATCCGCTCGTCATGTCTGTTTGACAAGAGTCCAAACTTCAAAGAACATGGATCCGTTCGTTGAAAAAAGAAATTTTATGAAAGCAGCCACTAAAATCGCTCAAAATTCAACTTGGCCCAGTCGCATTTTCGCACTTACTTGTGATCAGCATCATCTGAACAATGGGATGCCATTCCACTCGGTACCTCACAATTGAAAAAGCCTCCACAATCAAACACGACAAACTAGAAATGAACAAGTTATTTGGTCGTGGCAAAGACCGCCACAGCGTCGGCGATGACGACGAGCTCAACTCGTGGTTGTGCGACGACCGCTCGTATCGAAACAAACCAAAGTCGCCAGCAGCACAGGCAGCACAGAAGAGCCATGCGTGTCAACAAGCGGAGCCCCCTCCAGTCCTTGTTATCAGGTACCTCTGGGACAGAAACTACAGCCAGGGGCTCGAGTTTGGTCGTCAAGTGCCAACACCAGCAGCACCAGCATCGATGAAGCAGCTGCTACCCGCAATCTACTGGCGTCCAGGATCCGAGACCTCATTGGGCATCACGCTCGACGTGGAGACCACGACGCGACAGATCATCGTGATTCACTCGACACGGCGCGATATCCGTGCAGGCTCGATCCTCGTTCGGGTCGCTGGCCAACCCACACGAGAGGACAACTTCCACGCACTACTCAAGGCTGCAAAGGAATCTCGAGGGATCACGATCTGCTTCGAGTTCGCGCCAGCCCCGGCGCCTGTAATCGTGAAAAAGCCCAACTACGAGCTCGCAGTGCTCGGCGTCGACAAGGGCTCGTTTGAGCTGGTCACAGTGGACGGCTGTCCGGTGCGGTACCTCACGCTGCAGGACATCTACCAGCGGATCCACCACAGCAGCGATAACACCGAGTCGCCGACCTGCGAGATGGTCTTTAAGAGGATGAGCCACTACACCTCACCAAGCCAGGGACAGAAGCGCTCTTCCTCAGGCGATATCGGCAATAACCATGGAAACAACAACCGGCAGAACGACAGCAACGCTGTGGTGAAAGGCGCGCAGACGGCCGCGATTGTGACGGCACTGGCCGCCGCAGCGACGATCGCAGGCGCGCTGTCGTAAGGAAGTGGTCGCGGCAAATGGGTTTAAAAGGCCCCAGATTTTTGTTATGACCTGATGATGACAAGTCAGATGGCTACATTTTTAGTTTTGTGACATGTGATTAATGACGAAACTTCAACAAGCGACATGTTGGTGATGTTCGTAAGCAGAATCAGTCCTCGTAAATACGTGCCTTCCTACTCAGGAGAGCCCAGGGCAAAGAACCTCTAGACTGGGATCACAATCTACAGGAAGTAATGATGGTCGCGATACAGTACAGAGCGGTGGATACTTCTGGTGTTTGCTTTGTTGGTGATCACGAACACCATGGACTGCAGTAGCACATCGCGCAGCCGCTTCCAGAGCTTGGGCTCCA
>JALBZB010000565.1:0-23536 GCA_038050625.1 Pythium sp. MPC-2022a | reverse complement strand
CTGCTGCGGCACGCGATGCGATTGAAATCCGTCGTGATGCAGAGCTGATCTACTTGCTCTTCGAGTACCAACGAAATCTGATCGACCTGGAGAACGTCCGAGCGCATGCGGGAGAGAACGGAGCGATATTGCGTTGGCTGCGTGAAGTTGGTGAGAAAGGACTTAGTCGAGACGATTGGAACGGTGTGTCGAGAAGAGGAAGCGTCGTTCATTTAGCGCAGTAGCCTGGTTGCAAGAAGCACCAAGTAACCAAGAACTTTGAGGCACACGCAATTTCGGAGAAAGGGTGGGAGGGGAAAGGGGGCACTGCAAAACAAACTATCAGGAAGAACAGAATAAAAGACGTGAGTTGTGGTTGCTGTTTTTTGCTCCACTCATGTTTCTTACTGTAACCTCCCTCAAAGTATTGCTGTGGGGTTTGTGACATTACCTCCAGAGATTCGCTCTCGGTTTGATGAATCGCACGCAGCCAGTGAGAAGCGAGCGAACGGCTCTTTCGTGCCCCCACGCAGTCCAGGAACGTCAACCGGACTCAGGTTGTCTTTAATACATGTAGGTGGTACCTTACCTACCTAATGCTGGGTCTTCCACTTTCACAGCATCACATCGTGATGGAATCCATTCTTTCCAGCTTGGAGGTGGTAGGAGTGAAACACTTGAATGCTAGAATTTATGCACCGCTGACGAACTGACACTTATGAGTTCGTGGTTGGCACGCAAAGCAACACTATCAAGATGTCATTTTTCAGCTGTCGAATCATGAGCTAATACATCGAAAGCCTCCTGTGCCTAGTAAATACCTACCCGTGGGTCTGGAGCTGGAAGAAATCATGCAGGAGGATCGCTAGCTCCGCTTGAGCTTGGCAGAACGGCGTCGTTGCTGACTCTTGCTGCTGGCTGCTGGCAGGATGATCATCGCCAGTGTTCGTTGCGGACGCGTCCTCGCTACTCGGGTGATCCTCGCTGGTGTTTGTTGTGGACGCGTCGTTGACGATCGCACTGTCGATGTCATTGCTGTCGCTCACGCTGACGTCGCTGCTCGTATCTGCTGCTGCGGGGTAATGTGACCTCACCAAGTGGATGAAGTAGTTGAGACTGTTTGTGAGCACGATCTTCCGGAAAACAGCCAATTGGCTGATAACTGCGGTGGCCATGAGCGGCGGCTGCGTTCAGCACCTTTTCACATACAATTCCACCTCTGCGCAGTACGCACATGGCGTCACATGTTGACCTTGAGGATGGCCATCTTGCTTGCTTTCGTTGGGACTCGACTCGTGTTGCCTGCGGCTCGCGCAATACTGGATCACCTTGCGCAGCTTGCAGTACTCTTCAAATGGTCGCGCCAACACGTACGTCTTGGAGCTTTTGCCGGGATGGAAGATGCCCTGCGCAGGCACATCTGTGCGCGGCTTGAGCGTCACCTCGATGCGCACAACCATCCCAACGTCCTTGACCACTTCGTTAGAGCGCACGAATACGTCCTTCACGTGATCCAGTCGCTGCATACAGACAACAGCGTCTTCAAAGAGGTGCGCTGGGGGTTCCTGCACGACCGCGATGAAGTCCAAGCCAAAGCCCAGGTGTCTCACCAAGGACTCGCGGTCGTCCTCGGGATTGGTGCTGAGCTTCAGTTTGTGCGCAAGCGTGTGGAAAAAGCGCGAGAGTTTCTTTTCTTTCTTCACCTCGTGCGTCTCGGGCTCTTGCAACCGCGCGGGACACAACATGCGCTCAACAGTATGGGCGTCAGTTGGAGTAGTAGTCTGCATTTTGTTGCACGTGTCTGGTGGGTCTGCCCTGAGCGGAAGGAGGCGAGCTTCAGAATGACCAGTGAGGTGGGAAGCATATTGGCAAGACAGATTTGCTGGTGTCGCAAGTGGGTGCAAATGGTATGGGGAAATGGGGGGGGCAAAAGCCCACACCCACTCTGGAAAATGGACCTATTATATCGAAACGCAGCTTTGTGATTGGTTAAAAGACAAAAAGGCGGATTTGGAAATGTTGCTCGAAGGCTAAAAAAGGAACAGAAAATAGTTAGCAAAGCATAATGATTATTCACACGTGCAAGTCCTGCACAGTAGCACTCGATTTTGAGGAAGTTACTCTTGACCGTTTTGGTATCGGAGTGGATGCCAAGAAGAACCTGGAGATCATTATTTTGTATTCCGGAGTATATCCGAAATATCTTCGCTGTTCCCAACCTCGACACCACACGGTTGATGCACGTCATCGCATCGTTCAGAGCAAGTGTGGGCATCCACTCGTCCAAGGCGCACTCCATGATGTAAAACTCCAATACTCTGCTGTCTGTGCAGAAGAGAAGTATGTCGCTGTCACCCGTCACTTCATTTGGTGCTTCGCGGACTTGTACAAGGCGAGCGACACGCCTCAGACAACGAGAAAGAGCAGTATTACAATCTGAATGCAACATGGGCACCTTGGTTTGTGGACCACGTTCACATACCACAGACATTTCGGGGATCTCATCTCACTTAACGAACTTGTCGGGGTGTCATTTTGGTTTTGGTGCGCGCTCTACGACGCAGAACCAGCAACTAACCACCGGTCACATCCTCGAGAGCAAGTTCGGACGTATCTCCATGACAACTTACCTCGCGCACAAACTACAGTTGTACTCTGGGCGGCTTCCGGTGCAGTCGTCAAGTAAAGGGACATTAGATTACAAACACCGAGTAGATTTTCTGTAGTGTCGAGTGACCACAATGAGTTCAAGCATTTGGCAGTAGAGGTGATGCAAATCATTCGCAACCACTGCGCGATGCTCCTTCCGGTGCATGCACAGGATCCGCGGCGAGAACAAATTTTTCGACCTAGAGGTCGTCATCGAATGATTTCGAGACCGTAAGAACGAATGGAAGCGAGAGTTTTTCATCGGGTTTGTGGTAACTAAGTATCATCCATTGGGCTTTGATTTCTCGACGTCTATTGCTGCGAGTACTGTTGTTAAGTCTGGAGGTCAATAGAGACGGTGATGATGATCGAATGAATGGCTTCACTGATTTCTGGTGGGTTCACGATGCTCCAAAAAGGAGAACCTGTGCCACCGGTCGATCTGGGACATGGTCAGGTCCGAAAACCATCTGTCAGCAACTAGGTTTCCTTTATTCAATGATAAAACCTTTCAATTTAAATCCGTCATATTTCGTTTCATATCTATAATTTATTTTGTACAGCCATGTTTTCTTTCAATGAATATATCATTCGCGTGGACTTTCTCCCATATCAACTTTAGAAGCCGTCACTGTATAACTAAAATGGGTGCCATTTCTGATTATCAGCCAATCTCATCTCTAAAAAGACTTATTTTCATCCAATCAGCGCCCATTTTCTCACCCAAAAATTTCTTATCGCAACGAGTCGATCAATCCACATGTCAATTGGGCGTCTGACACAAAAGCCCAAGACGCAAGCGTCATCAATTCATCGAACGAGCGTCTCGCCATTATTTTCGCCACATTGCCTCGTGATCTCTCCCCCTCTCGCTCATTCGCTCGCTCGCGCACTTCCTATTGTTCTGTGTGCACCTTGTGCCCATGGGGGCGATGGCTCTCGGCAGCATGAGCGACGACCCCACCAGTCACCTGCCAACCGACCGCTCAACTGCCAACAGCCACGACTACGCTCGAACAGGGAGTAATGGCAGCGCGACGTCGTCGACACCCAGCACCGCTCCAGGACGCCGCTCGTCGTCGCGCCTGACGTCCGACATGATCTCATTCACGACCGTCGAGGTGCCGGTCTCAGACGCCGCGCTCTACGATCTGGCCAGCGGCGGTAGCGGCAGCGACAGCGGCAACAGCACGTTCCTCATGCGCTCCCAGTATTTCAACCAGACCCATCCGCACCACCACCCACCAGTCACCCGCGCGGCAGCGTACAAGATTGAACCGGCAGCGAGGACAGGGGTTAATACCGCTACCATCAACAGACTCATGTCGCGTCCGGGTCCATCAACAGGCTCAGGCGATGGTAGCAGCAGCGTCAGCAGACGCCACTCGCGCACCGGCGGCAGCTTCTCCACGATGCGCACTGTCGCAGGCACCGACCGCAAGTACTCGTCGCTGTCGTCCAACCCGAGCTTCGCGACCATGAGCGGCGTGCTGCTGAATGGTACGTCCGCGCCGTCGTCGGGCACGCTCACTGGCAACAGCGGGAATGGCTTCATGCTGGACGCGACCCAGCGCGCCACGACCGTCTGGTCCATCTTCATGCAGAACGTGCTGCGCAACTCCAACAACCCAAGTGCGATCGCGCTCAGCGGCTGCGACCGCCACGGCCGCGAGACTAAGTACACGTGGGTGCAGTACTACGAGCACGTGCACGCGATCGTGCGCGTGCTCTCGCGTTTCCAGTTCGCGCAGGGCGAAGGCGCTGTGATCTGCGCGAAAAGTTCACCCGAGGTTCACTTTCTCAACCTCGCGGTCGTCGCACTCGGTGGTGTCGTGGCCCACGTCCGCCCGTCGTGGTCGGCCGAGGAGCTCGTGGACCACATCTTCGTTGACTGCAACGCGAGCATCTTGATCATCGACGAGCTCCAGGAGAACTTTGTGGAGGCGATGCGCCGCTCGAAGAACACCAAGTTTCGCGCCGTGATCGTACTCCGCGAAGAGCCCATGGACCTGCCAGTCGCGCTCGACACGCCCGTGACGATTGTCGACATGGACGACCTCACGAGCATGGCGAATAGCGTCGAGGACGTGGTGATTGAGCTCGCGGTGAACGACCGCGTGACCGCGCACTCGTGCTGTCTCATGGCGTTTGCGTACGACGAGCAGGGCCACGTGCGCGGCATCAGCTTGTCGCAGGACAATGTCATGTTTACGGCATCGACAATCGCAGGCGCGTTTGGTCCGCTCTCCAGCACCGATCGCCTTGTTGGCTACATCCCGCTGTACCATGTTGCTGCGCAGGTGCTGGAGATCTACATGCCCATGGTGTGTGGGCTCTCGGTCGTCTGCGCGCCGTCGTACAATGAGCCGCTCGTGAAGGTGATCACCGGCAAGAAGCCGACGATTTTCTTTGCGACGCCCGACACGTGGACCCACTTTAGTGCACAGGTGTACAAGGCGAAGAGCGAGGTGAACGCGCTCCTGTACCGCTGGGCGAAGACGCGCGCGACCAACAACTCGAAGAAGCTGCTCTTTGGCCAGGATGCGCACCGCAGTCTCGGGTACATGCTCGCGAAGAAGCTCGTGCTGAACAACATCAAGAAGCGGATCGGGCTTGAGAGCTGCCACTCGTGCTACTCGGTGCTCGCGCCGCTGGACTTTGAGCTCGAGAAGCTCTTCAAGACGATCGACATCCCTATTTATCAAGTCTTTGGGTGTGCCGAGACCACGGGCTTCGCTTCGATCAACTACCCGCACGCGTGGGAGTTTGGGAGCTCGGGGCGTGCGCTGAAAGGCACGCTCATCACGTGCGACGAGGTCACGCAGGAGGTGCTGTTGCGCGGTAGGAACGTCTTTTCCGGGTACGTGCAGAAAGGTCCGGAGAACGCACCGCTCTTGCCGCCGGACCGATGGTTTCGCTTCCGTCAACGTGGTTTTCTGACTCCGAACGGGTTCCTGAAGATCAACGACCCGCAGGAGTTTGTCGTGCTCTCCACGGGCGACTGGATCCCCGTCAGGCCCTACGAGGAAGCGCTTGCCAAGAGCGAACCAGAGCTGGACCGCGTTGTGCTCATTGGAGAAGGGCGATCCTTCCTGAGCGTGCTGCTGTTTATGAAAACGACAACAAACCCGGCGGCGATGAGGAACCTCAAGCCAGGGAGTGTTGCTCTTGGCGAAGATGCGCTCCGAGTGGGCAAGATGATCGGCAGTACGGCGTTGACGGTCGCCGAGGCGATCAAGTGTCAGGCGTGGGCCGTGCACTTTGACAAGACGCTCGAGGCACTTCCTGACAAGTGCGGCCTCTCGGGCTTCCACGTGCGCAAGTGGATCCTCATGGCGGACGCGTTCACGGTCGAGTCGGGCGAGATCGATCAGGACACTGGCGCGGTGAAGCGCAAGGTGGTCGACGGCAAGTACCAGTCGTTGCTCGACTCGCTGTACACGTAGGTTAGTTTTTGATTTCTTGTAGCTGATCCCAATTTTGCTGCTGCCCAACCAAGTAGGAGACACACCACGGGTGATCAACCTGTCGACTGTATATTACCAGTACAATACCACAACACCTTTGTTATTGAGATCATCATCTTGCACTATGTTCACCAGTAAACGTCTTCTATCAGTTCTGTCGGATGCGAATGCCCTGCTCCTGGCGCCGCCCTCCGGCCGCGTACTTGGACGCCCCGCTCGCAGCTGCAGCAGGCGTCTGGTCTGCGTGCTCCAGACCAAAGCTGCCGATGTCCTGGAAGCGCGTGCCGCACACCTCCTCAAGGCGCGCCATCGGGAAGCTCTCGATCGCGTCGGCGTCCATGTCGTCGTACACTTCGGTCAGCACGGACGCCTTGAGCTCCTTCACGAGCGCAAAGTGCCAGCTGTTGAACACCTCCTCCGACACACCCAGTCTGCAGATTACAACAACAACAGATGCAATATAAGTAAGCAATAGCCTTGGTTCGCACACACAAACACGCGCAAAGAGGCAAACAAGAGCTACCCAACATACCTTTTTCGGATCCGCTCTTTCACTTGGCCCACAGTCTCTTGCAGACGAAAGTGCACGACAAACGGCACACCATGCGTGTGGATGTACACGTGCGTGTTGGACTGGAAGTTGAAGTGCACCACGCCCATGTGCAACACCTCGTTTGCATCGTCGTCGTCACCATCATCGTTGTCAGTCACCTCCATCGCAGCTCCGTCTTGCTCTTGCTCTTGCTCTTCTGCAGGAGCCTTCTCCACAAAGAGTGCGTGTTCTGTGCTCGACGAGTACCCCGACGACGACGACAGCCAGAACTTCTCCAGCGACGTGCTCTCGCTCAACACGCTCTGGATCATTGTGCCGCCGTGCGAGACTTCGCAGACCCGCAACTCCGTTGCTGACGGTACTTCGAACGACTGCCGGATCTGCACAACCAGATCCTTCACAGTCGCATCGGGGAGCACGAGGTACTCGACGCGGCGCGCCATCCGCGGGGTTGCCGGGTCCACGAAAGCCATGTCGGCGTCATAAATACTAAAATACACCGCCACCTGCTTCTTCGCCTCGATCTCCGTGATCGGGTTCTCCAGCACCTCGTAGTACATGATGTTCGTGCGCTCCATGTACTCGGTGAGCAGCTCGTCGAGCGTCACGCGGTCGTTACCGGCGTACTTTGAGTGGCGCAGCGGACTCTTCTTCGGCAAATTGTTGAGTGGCGAGTGCTGATACAATCGCAAGAACAACCTTCTGTCACCAACAAAACCGAGATGCTCAGCCACCGCATCAATGATCTCGTCATATGTGTTGCTGTACAGGAGCACGAGCGGGAACGAGTCCTCGTCCGGGACGCGGTACCGGTGAAACACCACTTCGACGCGATCCAGCAAGTACTGGAAGTACAGTGGCACATCCGGGTACTTCTCCATTTTGGTTGCAATGCCAGAGGAGCTAGGTTCATCAGCTTTGCCCTCGTCGTCGCTACTGCTCTTGACTGCTTGTTTGCGTGGCTCCTCCTCCTCGGCGTACTGATAGCAGATGATATCACCGTGCTGGATCTCAGCAATCTCCAGCGAAGTGTCCATTTCAATCTCCGACACAGAGAGCGGCATGACCTCTTCATACAAAACCAACTGAGTCGTGAACGGGATCTTCAGCGCTTCGTGCAGATATTTCGCCAGCTCGGCCCCCGTTCTGCGTGCGTCGATCACAATGTTGCCCATGTACTCCAAGCGATCACCGAGTTTCTTGGTCACGTCGTAGAACTTGATGAAAAGCAGAATCTCGTGGGGATTCAGCAGTGGAGCTGCTGGACTTGCAACAACAGCTCCCATGACGCCTGCTAGCTCGTCGTCATCGTCATCTTCGACCATTTCATCTGCATCTAGCTTCACTCCGTCTTCACTTGCAGGAACATCCTCTGGAGGAGTAAACTCGCTCAGAAAGTGTCGGTGGATAGCGCTCTTCCTCTTCAATTTGCTCCTCGGTGCACTAATCGCTTCAAGACCCTCGGAAACCTGCTCGTCCACAATCTGCAAAAACAATTTCACTGGCGCCTTCGGGGACGAGTCGTCATCAATCAGCTTCTCCACGCAATCGACTAGGTCTGCATCTACAAGCGAGTCCGGGCGATGGGTTCGGTTCTCGCGGGTGATGACCTTCCACAATCGCTGTCGGCTCACTGGCACGCCAGTTTTCTTGTAGATCCGCTGGTACAACTGGCGAATCGAAGCAGCGCGCTTGATGCGTATTCTCACGCAGACGTTATTGCCAAACGACGAGAAATCAATAGTCTTGGTGATCTTCTTGAGCTTCGACACGCTCGTGTCGGTCGCAATGCGAATCGTCATGTATAGATGCTCGGTCTGCTGCATCTTCTTGCGTCGCGCACTCGCCTTCTCTTCTTCGAGGAATCGCTGAACGAGCGGCTCGGGGATCGTCAGCTCGGTGTCTTCAGCGTCCGAGTTGGTCGGGTTTTCAGAAGCGCGCTTGGCCTCGATCTTACTCTCAGCATCGATGTCAATTTCTTCAATGCTTTGAATGTCGTTGTCGCCATCGCGGACGTACACGAGCATGTACGCGCTGGAGAAACTACGCCCCAGTGGCAGCATCAGGCTGTTTGAAGCACTCGTTCCAGGCAGATCTTGCGCGCCATTGCTTCGATTGTAGTCGTACACATCTTCAGTGCGGTCGTCATCAGGGATCACATCAGCAGATCGGAAGTCGACGTTGCCATTGCTGGAGGACTTCTCAGGCGAGCACAGCATTGACGAATACAGCGGCGTCATCGGTCCCGAATCGATTCCAGAGGAGGGAGCAGATCCATAATTGCCTTCAATTGCGGTCTGCTCGTCGACAACGGAGATTTGATCATCATCGAACCTGTACCAGTTGCTGCTCTTCCCGACATCCTTGCCTGGTCGAATAAATACGTAGTAGTGACCTCCGTGCACATCCCCACTGTGCACAAGGACACTGTGAAGGTGGTAGATGTGCGAACTCCGCGTTGATTTGCTTGGTTCCTTCGCTTTTTCGTCAGCTCCTTCCTGCGCTGCGTCATCACCGTCATTCGAGATGAAATCGTCGAGTACCAGAGTCTTCGGGAACTCGAAGCGATCGTGGATTTTCACCATCCCGTCGCGCATCGGATCGTACTCAAAGCGCTTGAGCTGGATATTCAGCACCGGAGGCAGCTGCAAAAAGCGAATGCCCTTCTTCGCATCCTGCTTGCCGTGCCCTTCTGCCTCATACTGGTTGTCGCCCTGCAGCATCTCGATCTCGACGTACTTTCGGAACGACTCATAAATATCCTTGCAGCCCTTCACATCCAACTGCAGATCGTAGAAGCTCTCGTCACGGAAAGACTGGAAATCCACGTTCACGCACTGGACAAACGACCGCACTTTGCCCTCAAAGAGTCGCTTGATCGCGCTGTCGACCTTGGTGTTCTTCATTTTCTCCTCGAGGCGGTCACAGAGAATACGATACAGTTCCTGCACATCGTGTTGCATGAACGAGTCGATCTGGCTCCACCCGAACGAGCGCGTCAGTTCTTTCGTGCTCACCGCCTTGTTCTTCGTCTGCAGTCGGTAAAACACGCGCTGCAGCGCCAGCGAGACCGAGTCGTTCGTGTCTTCCTTCTCGGACGGCGTCTCGTAAACCACGTGTCGGAACGCGCGAAGATGGAAGAGCGTCTGCAGAAGCGAGTTCATGTAGCATGTCGCGCCTTGGTTTTTCAGACCGACCATGCCTGTTTCTGCTTTCGAGTCGTACGACAGGTACTGCGACGTGAGCGTGTCGTCATTGCCAGCACCACCGCCGATGTTGGACAACGACGGGCTTGTGGGAGGGTAAATCGCCGCGTTCGAGCCGTCGGAAGCCACGCCTTCGTCCTCCTCATCCACGCCACCGTCGACTGTGTGCAAGCTCAACTCGATCTCCACATTCCCCTCTTCCGTAAGAAACTGGTTCTCGGGGTTCAGCAGCTCTTTCCGCACAAAGAACTTGCTCATTCCGAACTCATGGCTCTGGGGTGAGAACTTGTGGACGCCCGAGATCTGGCTCCGATGCCGCGCTGGGTCGCCACTTTGACTTAAGAGTGTGATCTCAACTTTCACGGACCGAGTCGACACTGACACGATCTCTCCATCGCCAAGCAGTAAGCTGCTGTCTCCATTCGCCTCCACATCCTCCTGTTGTTGCTGCTGTTGCTCGTCATCGACTACCATTTCGACAAAGATGCTGACGACTTCGTCGTCCATAAAGTGGCCGTGCGGGTACCAGAGCACGCGCCACTCTTTTCCCAGCGCGTCTTTCTGTGTGGCCGTCTGGATGCGCCCGTGGTCGGTCACCAGCGGGAAGAGGTGGTGGAAAGTCACTGTCGGACACACTGGGATACGAGGAATGATGTTAGCTGTATCTGCTGCTATTGCCGTCGCATTGCTGATGCCTGCGTGATACATTTTCGCACTGCCAGACGGATCGAGCTTCATGCTCGGACCGCTGCGCGCAGCAGGACTCCGCGATAAAATACTCGCATGCGACACTGACGGCGGCGTCTGCGGAATCTCGATGTCGTCATCCAGCGCGACCGCGTCATCTTCTTCTTCGTCTAATTCGACCTCTTCTTCCTCCTCCTCCTCTTCTCTTTCTTCTTCACCGCCATCGCCACCTGCGTCCTGTTTGGTTTCTACTACTGGTTCATTGTCTGTTGCCGTCATCGTTTGCTCCTGCTCTTCGCTGCTCTGGCCCATGGGCTCGTCCTGGGTGGACGCCACTGTCGCCATTGAGACGTCGGTGATCTCTGCATCCTCCATGTCGATCGTATTCTGCGACCACGAGTTCACCACTGCGGGGGCCGTATCAACACGCTGCATCTTGCTGTCCACTGACGCACTGCTGCTGCTTTTGGCGTCGCCATCGCGTTCGATATGGATCTTCTTGCGCTGCGCGGCCTCGTTGTTCTCTGCTGCTGTTTCCAATGACGCGGGCGGACTGCGTCGCTTCTCCACCATGCTTCCCACTCTCTCGTTCTCTCTGCCTTTATAACAACGTCCACGCGTACTCTACACACGCGCACCTGTATCTGATGTTGCTGGGCCGTGCTACTCCTGCTCCTGTTGCTGTGATATGTCGTGGTTAGTGCTGCTGCTGCCTGTCGCGACGGCCGTCGACGCCTTGCCTGCCTGCCTGTGAAGAATGCAAGTGATGGCTCGCTCGTTCCGTTGGCGCCAAACAAAATCAAAGCGGTTTCTTTGGTCAGAGCTGCTTCTCAAGAATTTACAAAGGCACTTTCAAATACAAATGCAGAGCCAAAAAAGTGCTTTTGGTGAGAATACTGGGCAGAGTTTGTTTCGCGGTCTTTCACTTTTGGAATCATTCGGTATTTACCGGTTTTATTAGGTATGTCCCGTCTGCTTTTCCTGTCTTAAATAGTAGATTTCTGGATTTTCAAAAATCCAGAAATCTACTATTTAAGACATAAAGCAGACAATCCATTACCGGTATCTTACCGATAAATATAGAGTACTGGTATTGTACCAGTAAAAGAACTCGCCAATACAATACCGGTTTTGGAATCTTCACACTTGCTCATTTGATCACTTCGATTTCCTATGGCCAGACCAAACAGACCGAAGATGCATCCGGTACCCGCTCTCAAACACCACTGTATGGACACCTTGGAGTTACCGCACCCGCGAACACACACATGCACATGCCAGACTAGGATAGCCAAGAGTATTTGGCTTGGCGAGGCTCCATCAGCGCTATTCGCCCAACTTTTGGACTATTTATATCCAATCATCTTTCTTCAAGGTCACATTTTGCACCAATCAATCATGGTACTGCGCTGTTGGCACACGCTTGTGTGCTTCTTCTGTGGAAACATTTCCACAAACACTCTCACTCATTGCCTTGTGGTGCATTCTTGTCCACCAGGCCGCCAATCCTTTTCTGCTAGTTATACTAGCTCTGCTCCTGCATTGCCTGCTTACGGCGCAAACCTCTGCTGCTGCTTTTGTGTTGCGTCTCGGTGGACTATAAAAAGAAAAACGAGAGCTATTTGCACAGGGTGGACTGACTGATGGCTGAGAGAAGGCGTAATATTTGGGCTTCCCTGCACTTTCTTTGTATAAATTACCTTTTCCTTCGCTCGCGCGAAGTGATGCTTCTTCATCAGCAAAGTGCAACTGTGCTGCACTAAAAGAAAGTCAGACCAGCGACTTGCCGTTTGTATGGGCAGGACAAACTTGCAGCAACGGATATGCAGCACGCGAATCACAGGGAGGTTGGCTGATGCAATGGCTGGGTCTGGATATCGCAAGCACGGATGGAAAGCGAGCGCCTTGCGTCACGATGGCAGTAAGACAAACGCAGCCTCACAAAGCTGTTGTGTGGTGCGTTGACACACATACATTTCCGTAAACTACCGAAACCCCCTTTGCAACCCCACACGCACACGCGGCGTAAAAAGACACGAATCACTTTCTCACTACATTTATACCACCTCAATTATGATCAAGTGACGTAAACGCACCATTTTTTGCAAATATTTTTCTGGATTTTACTAACATTTTATCAAAACAAGACACAAACAATGTGCCACCCAAGTACACAATTTTTCTAAAACACGTCGTGTCGCGTACGGGGTTGGACTGAGGGTGGACAGAAACAGCAGCATCGTATCGGAAAGTCTCCATTTTTCAGCAAGAAACAAGAAGCGCAGACACGAGAGAACAGCGTGATTTCTTCCAGTGCGAGCAGCAGACGCAAGGCGCAACAGGCAGGCAGACAGACAGCTCTCTCTCTCTCTCTCTCTTTGATACACAGGACGCACAGGCATGGACTGGGACCCGCAGAGTACCGACACGCAGGGCTACATCTGCCCGCCCTGCCCCGTGTTCCACCCGACGCTCGAGCAATTCAAGAACCCGCTGAAATATATTTCCAGGTAAATTACGCCTTTATGGCTGCGAGAACATGAACATGGCGGGTTTCATGCGTCATGGCTGTGTGTGTGTGGATGGACATATATGTGTATGCATATGCATGTATGCCTATATACATGTGTGTACATTGCGGCGTGATGTGGTGGCTGTGAGCTGGTGGGCTGGTGTTGGAGCGTATTGGGAGCTGTGCGCGCTCGCTGATTTAACTGTGCTGCAAAGCGGACGCCCAATGTGGTACCTCACTGTATCAGCCCCTGTGGTCATCTCCACATACAACGCTGCGGCTCTACGTGCATCCACATGTGTCTCTACGTGCTGCATGCGCGCTGCACTATTCACAGTTGGGTTGAAACAGCTTGGACTGACAGCCAGTGTCTATCTTTGTATCTGGTGATAGCATTCGGCACATTGGAGAGCAGGCGGGCATTTGCAAGATCGTACCGCCTGCGGGCTGGCGGCCGCCGTTCGCGATCAATGAGAAGACGTTTCGCTTCCGCACACGCGTACAGCAGCTGAACTGCATCGAGGGCCACTCGCGCGCCGAGGGCAACTTTGTCGAGGCGCTGCGCATGTTCCTCTACCGCAACGGCACGCCGATGAAGGAGATGCCGCGCGTCCACGGACAGCTCGTGAATCTGCGTCTACTGTACAAGACCGTCGTGGAGTGTGGGGGGTACGACCAGGTGTGCGCAGCGAAGCTCTGGCCACAGGTCGTGCGCCGCGTAGGGCGAACACGGTCTGCGGACCACCCAGATGACACGATCTGCGATGCGTACCAGAGCCACTACGAGACAAACCTGCTAGCCTACGAGCGACACGAGGCGGAAGTAAAAGTTAGCGCCAACACTTTTCAGACGCCGGACGTGAGCAGCCGGACAGTTCGAGAGAGTGCGACGAGTGCTGCGACAGCGACGGCGACCAACACCACGACGCCACACTCAAAGACACGGAACAGCATGAAGACACAGGATGACGGGGATCGTTCAGCAACTGGCCACAGCAGTGACGAGACTCAAGGTAATGCTGATGGCACTGATGAGGATGACTCCCCCAGCAGTAAACGTGTTAAGCGTACTTTGTTTTCTGAAGGAGGACACACCAGCAGCGAAGAGAACGACACGACGTTTGGTGGAGATTACAGTGTCAAAAGCGAAGTATCGAGCTCAAAGCAAGAGAAGACCAAGGTGCACGTGAAGAAAGAAGACCAGAGCTTTGACGAATTGAGCGAAGACCCCGTGTCGCCATCATCAACGGCCACAATGATCCCTGACAACCTAGAGCCATCCGCGCTGAAACCCGATCCTGCACGCAAATATCGACTCGACGCTCCTGAAATCTATCCAGGACAAAAATTTTACCACTTCTTTCCCGAGTGCGGCGCTGTGCTCGCCCAGGTGAAGCGTGTGTTTGGCGGCAAGAAACCTCATGTCGCTATCCAGTATCTGAAAGACGGAAGCCGCGACAACATCGACTTGGCGACCATGCAAATCATCATCGCCAACGGCTGGGATCGGTGAGTGTTGTGTTGTATTATTTGCGCTGACACTGGATGTTTGGCGTGTTTGTGTTCACAAACTTCGTGGTTGATCTGTAAAATGTGTGAGTAGGGAGGCTGCGGAGCTGGCGTACAAGAGCGAGATTTGCCAGACGTGTCTTCGCGGAGATTGTTGGGAGAAAATGCTGCTGTGCGATAGCTGCAATGGTGGTCACCACTTGTTCTGTCTCGACCTGCCTCTCGAAGATGTGCCGCCCGGGGACTGGTACTGCAGCGCCTGCGTGGAAGAATCGTATTCGACTGAGCACGAACTCAATCCAAAGTTTGGGTTTGAGATGGGCAGCGAGTACAACGTGACGGCGTATAAGGAGAAAGCCGATGCGTGGAAGCGAGAGTATTTCAGCTTCAAGAACGATGTGGAAGCAGAGCAATTGACAGATCTAGAGCTCGAGAAGGAATATTGGCGGCTGCTGAGTATCCCGGTGCACGAGAAGCGACTGGAGGTGGAGTACGGGAGTGACGTCGACACTGGGTCTGTTGGAAGTGGCTTCCCTCGGATAGACTCGTACCTCAAGTGCCTGCGTCTCGTTTCCAAGCGACTGAAGAATGCCACGGCGAACGACAGATATGACTTCACCCAGAGAATGAGCAGTTTTTTCTCCCACGGTCTGCAAAACGCCATTCAATCCGGCGCGAGTCTTGAGGATTTGCTTCGAACGTACGCCAACGACGACTGGAACCTAAACAACTTGCCAAAACTGCCAGGCTCGGTGCTGCAGCACCTCGATGAAGATATCAAAGGGGTCATGGTGCCGTGGATCTACATGGGCATGTGCTTTTCGACTTTTTGCTGGCACGTCGAAGACCACAACTTTTACAGCATGAGCTACAACCACTGCGGTGCGCCAAAGACGTGGTATGGAGTGCCGTGTAACAAAGCAGAGCATTTTGAAGAGACGATGAAGAAGCTGACGCCAGAGCTGTTTGGGAGCCAGCCGGATTTGCATTTGCAGCTGGTGACCATGTTTTCACCCGACACGTTGATCAAGCATGGCGTGCCTGTGTACCGTGCAACCCATCGCCCGAACGAGTTCATGGTGACGTTCCCGTCCGCGTATCATGGCGGCTTCAACAATGGTTTCAACTGCGCAGAGGCCGTAAATTTTGCAACAGTGGATTGGTTGCCGTGGGGTGCCAAGTCAGTTTTGAAGTACCGCAAGTTTAGCAAGCTGCCGGTGTTCTCGCACGAAGCGCTCGTGTGCTCACTTGCGGAGACACTGGTAGAGAGCAGCACGTTTGACTACGATTCGGCAACAAAGTTTCTGTTCCCAGCGATGAAGCAGCTCTACGACGACTTTGTTGCGTTCGAAGCCCACGTTACAGCGCACAATGTGACGACACAGGAGTGGATGGCGGAGTACGAGGAGCGTCACCACAGCATTTCAGGGGGTGGTATGCCCGTGCGATCGAGCAAGAAACGGATGATGTCAACTGCCGATTGTGAAGACAAAGAGGATACGCCTGCGCAAGGTTCGATCGGTTTTATGAGGACGACGAAGATGAGCATGTCATCAAGCAGTCCGAAACTCAAGATGAGCATTACGACACGACCGACAAGAATGGTGCTTTGGGCTGGGCAATCTGGTAAAAATGAAGGACTGCGCTGTGTCGCGTGTAAGCAGTATTGCTATCTGCAAGCAGTCGTATGCACGAAGTGCCGTCACCAATCTGCTGTTGGTTGTGTGGAACATTACTCGTCGATGTGCGAGTGCGACAGCACGAAACACTACGTGTACTTGCATCGCTACGACATCGCGCACATCGCGACGATCCTGGCGTCCATGCAGACACGTCTCAAGCAAGTTGAGGACTGGAATAAGGTGTACGACGATGAGTTCGCGCCAATCGTTGAAGAAGTACATGCTGACGGTGCTAGATCAAAAAAACTGAGCGTGCAGGCTCTCAAGAAACTGCTTTCCGAAGGGCTGCAGTGTGGAGGAGTTAGCCAAGAACGACTCGATACGCTAGAATTCGCGATTGAAAGTGCAGCACGGTGGACTGAAAAAGCTGACCATTTCCTTCAAAGCCAACGAGGAAATGACGACGAAGTTGTCCGAGTGCAAGCAGTGCTGGAATTAATCAAAGCCGCGGAGAAACTTGCAGCCTTGCCGGACAAGATCGAGCTGATCGAGCAGCTATTGACAAATTGGCGTGAATGCCAGCGGGCAGCTGGCTCGATCCTTCGGTCTGTCGAAGTGATCCAGCAGAAGGAAGCAACGTCGTCGTTCAACATTCGTGATCCTCGGGACTCGGAGGGGCTGTGGCTTGAAAGCAAGGAACACCAGACGACGATTCTGTCGATTGGGAAGCTGAGTGAACAGATTGAGACCATGGGCTTGAGTCAGCAAGACGGAGTTGGCTCTCGCCTGCAGCACGCTCGACAGTACCTCGAGGTTCTCGTTTCCGCGAATGCTGTGATCACCATTATCTCGAAGAGCATTGAGAGAAATCGCAACGATATGCAAACTGGTGGCGACTACAAACACCAACCGCCAACGCAAGTGCCTGTGACAGAGACTGCTTGTCGCCTCGTGGTTACAAGCGCGGACAATTTGAATCTCGATGACCAGACTCGCATCTTTAAAGTAGAGATGCTGCGTTCATTTTTGAGCGTCACGGAAGCGGAGTCTGTCGATCTTCAAGCTGCGCTAGAGGACCATTCGAAGAGCACTGAAGAGCTCGAGGTCATGCTGAATCGCCTCAAGAGCTTGCCAGTAGCGCCGGACCAGCTGCGCGAGCTCTCTGATCGCCTGTCAAAATGCAGATCGTGGGAAGGCAAAGCGAAGTTTATGATTGACCTGAGCGAGGCAGCGGACATGAGACCGACGCTGAAGGAGGTGGAGGCGTTCTACGACGAAGCCGACGCGTGGTTCGTTCCGACGACGTCTTTATTGCGACGTCAAATCCACGGACGCCTCCAGGACTGCCGGCGTTGGTATGCTGCAGTGCACAGTCTTTTCTTGAAGCCAACGGAAGCGGACGGTGGCTTGCCAACCTTCCTCCAAGCTGCAATAAAAAAATTCCACTCGCTGTACAACCGCAAGGATCATCCGCACTCGCGACTGCACTGTGTGTGTCAGCAAGTGCTGTCGGGCACGCCGAACACGATCAACTGTCAGCGATGCGGCTCATTCTTCCACATCCAGTGCGTGGATCAGTACCCAGTCGGCGGCAACAGAGCAGGGCTCACCAGAGCGTTCGTGTGTCCTGACTGCCAGCCAAAGAACCACCGTCAAGGAGGACACCACCAGCTGCAACAACAACACCACCAGCAGCAGCTGAATGATTCGAATTTTCCAGGAAGCATCCACCTGCGACCGACGCTGGGCTCACAGGGCGTGCCGCTGTTCTGTCACTGTCGTGGTGCTGAGGATTCGTCCATGATTTGCTGCGACTTCTGCGACGAGTGGTACCATTCGGTGTGCATCGCCATGCCGTTTGAGGTCATGAACCACATTGAAGCGTTCCGTTGCCAGCGATGCGCGATCAAGCAGAATCTCTACTACTTGGACAAGAAGGCGCTGCGGAAAGACTTTTTGGGCCGCCGTCCAGCGTTTGCTCGCGTCGAGACGTTCCTGACGCAGCTGCATTCATCTCTCATCGCTTTGCCACCTGGCGCGCTGGAGCTTCTCGAGTACATGCAGCTCGTGCGGCAGCTGGAGTTCGCGGTCAAGTCATACACCGAGAGGTTTGCGTCGGACTTTGCACCCGAGTCGCTCGCGCACATGAATTACGAGGCAGAAGAAGCCAAGGTGATGGCGATCATGCACCGCGTGACGGATTTGGAGATCGGTCTGGACGCTGCGCAGGGAAGCCTCGGCGCAATTCACTGGTGTCTGCGCGCGTGCCGCATGGTGCTCGGATGCGAGAGCGCGCCAAAGTACTCGCATTTGGTGTTGTTGTTAGAAGACATCAAACAGCCGAACTTCATGTTCCCTCGCGTCGAGTACTACCACATCCAGATGACGATCGAGGATCGCGTGCAGAAGGCGTCACTGTGGCTGAAGCAGGCGAAGACACTCGAAGTCGAGGAGTGGAACATTGAGAAAGCGCGACGTCTGCTCCGCGAATACCAGGAGCTGAGCCAGTTTCTCGAACTACCGGTCGCAGAAGTGAACCTCGTACACCAGATCGTCGCGAACGGGAACGTCGACGAAGAAGAGTTTGTGAGCGACAAGAAACGGCGGCTCATGTAAATGAAGATACTCACAAGGAGAAAGAAAACACCCACCCACAAACACTTCATATAAAGTAGGATTTGTAACAGTAGACGGAAACATTTTGTTGTTGATTAACGCGACACAGATCAAGAGATGTATCGTGAACCTCAGCCGCCACAGCACAAGTCGGATAGACCGCACAAAGCAGTTGGAGTCTGCGCTATCACTAAAGCTCCTCCTTGGGCTCCGTAGCAGCGCTCTTCTTGCTGGTGCTCTTGACGTGTCGCTTCTCCTTGACGTCGTCCCAGAAAGTCTGCGGGAACTGGTCCACGACACGGTCGCGCATGTGCTTCTGCGTGAACGCGTGCGTGTCCTGGAACTCGTTCTGTCCGTGGTCTTCTTCTGTGAGCACGCGCGCACGCGCAGTCGTGGCGGTCGAGACGTCCGAAGGAGATGGTGAAGGCGAAGTTTCTGTCGTGGAGGTCTTAAAAGTGACCTCTTCAGCTCCCACGCCCTGCTGGACCTCCACATCGACACTCGCCTTCAGATCCGTGAAAATCTAAGAGAGAGACACAAAAATGCGAACAGGAGATTAGAATTCTCAATCAACCAAGGCGTTGAATTTGTATCGGAAAACAGAGAAGTGGGCTCCGTACCTCCCATGTTGGAAAGTTGGAGACGATCTGTGAACGTGACATGAGAAATAAAATCACAGGAGTATCAGTACACATAGCGTAAGACTGGAGACGGATAGGATATGCGCGACGTACGTAGAAGTAGGTGTTGTAAATCGGGTCCTTGTAGTCGCCGTGGGTCGGCACGTTGAACACGAACGGCTCGTTCGACGCGAAAAACACGATGTTCGACGCGTCTTCATCGTGGATGTTGTCCATTTCGCTGTAGCAAGCAACACAATAAACGATAGTTCACACACACAATCAGAACCATAGCCCCTCAGATCAAACATGTTTTGCACCACACAACAGTTCAATACCGTACCGGAAGCATTTGACGTGCTTGAACACGGACTGGAGAGTGCGGTAGATCGACTTAGGCACGACGGCGTGGAGGCCGTTGAAGAGCCCGACAAAGTTCACGACAAACACGCCCGAAGGGCCACGCAGCCAGTTGTCGCGCACGTTGCGCATCACTTCCTGCACGTAGAACGCCACGGGATTCCAGCCTGTGTACACGTCGATGATGAAGAGGTCGTACGCGGGCGTCTCGGGCGTCAGCTTGAGGAACGCGAGGCCGTCCGTGACCACCGTCTTGCCATTCACGCAGTCCTCGGGGTCGTCGTCCTCGCAGCGCTCGTACTGGAAGTAGTTGGTCGCCTGGCGCACGACCGCGTCGCTGATCTCCACCACGTCTAACAGATTCATCAACCACAACACAACACAAACTTTCAATACACAAGCCCATACAATTCACATACGAAAGATACACATATGCTAATAGACGCACCAGTGGGGATGCCCATGGCACGCAGGAAGCTCGGCACCGTGCCGATGCCCAGGCCGATCTGCGCCGCTTTCTCAAACTTGCGGTCCATGTACGCGGCTGACTGCATGATCGCAAAGCCCGGGTACGCGGCCTGCAGGCGGATGTCCGGGTCGTCGAACTCGGCACCGATGATCGTCTCGTCATAGAGCATGAAGAGCACCTGATTGCGGCGCACGACCACGACGTCCGAGTCGTCTTCGACGATCCTGCATCAAGCATTGATACAAAAGCGATCACCATTTCATCAATTCAAGAGCACAATGGGTGAGGGAGAGCCGCAATACGTGGGCTACAATGCGAAGTATACGAAGCAGGAGGCACGTACGAGCTGACGATCTCATAGTCCTTCTTCACCGCGGCAGCAGCAGTAACGGTAGCGCTGCTCAAGAGCGCGCAGAGCACGAGCGCCAGCAGCGCCGTCGTCTTCCTCATCGTCGTCATGAAGCTTGCTTGTCACTCTTTGGATCTAGCGATTGACGATATTGCTCGCGTATAAATTCAAACGACCTTTACGGTATCAATACAGTACTGCAAAGACTGTCAAATACATGTTTGTCTCACTCTACGATGTAATAAGTTATAGCACCTAATGTTCGATTTTATAAGCACAATATCCTATTCGAAAGACACAACATGCTGTATAACAAATTGCCATTCATTCTCTGGCCAAGTAGCACGTCGACACGGGGTTCCACTCACTGTCGAACGTCGTCACGACTCGCTGTCTCTCGAGCGTCATCACTGCCTTCTCTTCTATTTCGACAGCGTTCTCCGGTGGGTCGAGCCCTCCGGGAAGCTCAATGCGCGGTGGAAACTCGTGCGTGATGAGCACGTCGCTGTCGGAGCTCAGGTTGGTGACATGGCCGAACCAGTAGATAACCATGCCAGGGCCGTACCGATTCACGTATCCTTGCAGCTAAGCAATGCAATGTAATACACAGCAATAGAGGGTAAGCAAGATTGCGGTACGCATATATGATGGGAGTTGTCTGGTGTACCTGGCCTGCGTTCTCGGTCTCGTGCGAGTGGCGGTCGCCAAACATGGCCTTGCTGTCGATCCAGTTGACGACGCGAAGCACACCCTGCTGGTCGCGCACACCAAAGGGCAGCAGTAGCCGCACATCGGGGGTCTTGGAGAGTCCTTTCTCGCGCAGCACGTCCTCGCTCTCGTACACGAGCTTCCGGTTCCGAAGCTTCTCGAGCAAGAGGTACTCGTACTCGACGCCCATGTTGTGACGGATGCGATCTGCGAATGGCGAGCAGTACACGTCGCGATTGATACATTCTCTCACCTAAGCAGTACACAAATACACACACGCATGCACACTAAGTCAGAGGTAACAACTGCTAGAATACCCTCAAAGCGACAACCTACCTCTTGCAGCAGCCGCTTGAACCCTAGTTCCCCGAGCCCGCGCCAGTTGGTTTCTTTCCCCATACTGCTGGTACTGCTACTGTCATCTGCAAGCGCGTCTTTGAAGAAGTTCGAGATCGTGGTCTTGCTCCAGCCGTACTTCGCCTCGAGCAGCACGCGCGCCATCATGCAGGGCGAGAAATCCACGGACGTCGCGACCTGGTAGATCGACTCGCGAGGCTTCTTTTTACTGCCAGTAGCGCCGCCACCAGCACCATCACCTGCAGCATCAGCACTGAGGTTACCGTGCCGCCCGATGTACTTATTGAGCGTCTTCTCCTGCCGATGCAGCCGCAGCGCTGCGCGGAACCTCCGGTGCTCTGCCTGGCGCTTGATCACCGCGAACGTCTCCTCCGACACGCTGAGCTGTACGGGCGGAGCGCCAGCAGCTCTGGCAGCATCAGCGAGACTGCTTTCCGCACCTGACTTTGCGCACGTGTGTGTGGGCGTTGGCTGCAGCTGCCGTCTGGAGACGGACGGGTAGGCCTTAAGCGAGCAGATCAGCGCATATTCATCCTCATCCATTTTGCATTTTGCGCGCGCGCTTTTCGGTCTCAAATTTTGAGAAGTGAGCCAAGTGTTAGGAACATCTACAGTTTGCACTTAACAGCTACAATTATGATTACCTTTTTAAAACAAGATGATTTCCAAGTCGTTTCACATATTCAAATCAAGTTAGACTGACCTCTTTACTTTAGATTTCTGCCGGGAAATCTGGATGTTTCGCATATCCCGTCCAAGTCGATTGTCGACTTGCTAAAACCGCTCAACAATGTATCAAGAGCCTTTTGTACCAGGATTGCTATTTGAAGCGTCTCCGCCATGAGAAAAGAGTTGCCTGCATTGCAGTTGTTGCTGTGAAGCTGACGCAACAGAAGCGCTAGTCGCAGCGAAAGCAACCTGTATCTGTGCGTCACATCCACAGGCTGGTTCTTCCTCCAACTCGTGTAGCTCTTTCTATAATAATAAGGACGAGTGCCCGGCGATTTCGTTCTGAATTCTCACAACTTCTCTGAATAAAGTGCGCGCCAAAAGTTTAGAAAATGTACGTTTTCAGCTTTTCTCAAAAACTACTGCGCCAAACAACGCGAAATGCGGCTCAAATGAATAAACAAGAAACGAGAAGAAGAATGACACCACGGCAGGACCACACACCACAGTATTGACGACAGTACAAAAGGATACTCATTATCAGAGGGCAAAGGGGAGTTTCGCTGTCGGCGAAACTTTGGTTTGAAATGCATTTACACCTATGTGCACAGACTAGGTAGTCGTAATAAACGCACCACGACGCTTAGTAACCTCGACACAGCGCTTTTGCATTGAGTGAAACAAGTTTTGGAGCACCTCAGGGTCCATATCGTTCCACGCTTTGAGGATTGCTGCCTTGAGCGCTTCTTTGGATTCGTATTGGCGTCCGTTCGCGTACACACTTCTCGTAAGGATGCCCCAAAGATGCTCAACCGAGTTGAGATCAGGAGACACGGCTGGCCACGCTATTACCGCCACATTATTGTCTTTCAACCACTCTTGAGTGCTGCGAGCTCGGTGACTTGAGGCGTTGTCGTGCTGAAAAATTTAGCCTTGGACATTTTTCTCGCAGAGAAACGGAAGCAGGTGGCTGCCTAGAGTCTCAACGTACTGCGCTGAGTCTTGGTTGCCGTCGACAAACTTCAGCTCGGTCTTCCCAGCGCTTGAAAAGGCACTCCAAACCATTACCGATCCCCCACCCGAGTGACGCTTGACAGCAACGCGTTCAGGAAGCTTGGAATTGTGTCAGTAGCTCTTCAAACCGTCTGGCCCATCGAGATTCCACTTCTTTTCGTCGGAAAACACGACCTTGGACCACTCCTCG
>JALBZB010000564.1:0-23605 GCA_038050625.1 Pythium sp. MPC-2022a | reverse complement strand
AAGAAGAAAATGGAGACTCGACCGTCCTCGCCATTCATCCGCACATCGAAGCTTCCCTGTATTGCGGTAGAGCGCTGCACCTGTCTGAAGACGAAATCCCCCTGCCAAAATGCACCATCTCTCTTTTCCTTTTTCAACGGCATTTTCACTCGAATCATGCCAAAGCGTATTAGTTGGTCCACGCACGACGCTGTCGTTCAGTGATGCGGATGTGGCATGGTGGGTAGAACCCGCATTTCGGACAGAGATGTCTCGTCTTGGCGCATACTTCGTAGTATTCATATTTTTCACTGATATTGGCATGTGAACGAGCATTTTCTGTGGAGGAATGACAACATATCTCAGTAGAATGCGATCATTTGATCTTTGTCCTTCTATTGAGGGGTCATATCCCAATATCCCTTTGAACAGACTGAACAGCTTGCAGCTCGTCGCATTTTTGTCGGATCTATTTCGGACGTGTCGCTTGTCGCTAGAGATCTATTTCTGGCGTTCTTTCGCGCGCGCTTCTCGTGATTCAATCAGTGGCCACTTTCGCAAACGAGTGGGCGATCCTTCCTTCCAAATGGGTACAGAAGCGTCTTCCCGCTCACTGGACTCTTTCGGCCCCATTTGGGCATTTGGGCATGAGCCCAACCAGTCAACTGTCAACCAGTTCGTCTGCGGTATGAATGGCGCCAGCAAGAAAGATTCCCACCTAAGAACAGCCCTCTGTCGTCCCAAAATAGCTTTGAAGATGCATCAACACACAACTCATTCGCTCACCTCACACCGCCTTCTTCAGAGCTCGACGCATCTTAATGCGTATCCACACGCATGAAGATCATGAGATGCTGCTAAACTCCCTGATCCAAATTGGCCATTCGAGAAGAGAATGCCAGCAGAACGCGCGCGTGTCTGGTACAGTAGAAGCCGTTTTCTCCTGCGATAGTGGTCATCCGAGTCGTCAGTTGAAGAAATGAACGAGCGCGCGCGTGTCCTAAAAACAGTTCCCAAGAGCCGTTAAAGATCAGGCTCCACCTGCACCTTCCAGCTGCCAATACCATCAGTACACCTCACTCACTCAGAATCGAGCTTTCCCAATCGCCATTTTCCGATCTGCTCTGTTCCTCTCGCCATCCACTAACACGAACCAGCTGCTCTCGTAGACAAGGAGGACAGCCTTAAACAAATCTCACAACCCAACGCATCAACTGAACTTGATGCCGCTCCTCACAGCAGCCCCTTCCTCCCCAGCATCAAGCCACGCGCCTCTACAGCGTCGCCGCTGCTGGACGGTCTGTGAGGCTCGCAGTAGTCACAATCAGAAAGCCGAGCTCAGTGCCAAGACCGGAGCTGCTGCTGCAATCGTCGGCCGCTGTCGCACGAACTCACTGCGGATTTCCATCGAACACACAGGTGACGACAACGAAGACAACCTCGAGTTTCGCAAATCGAACCAACTGGTGTTCTCGCCCTGCTCGTCCCCGTCCTTCAGCTTCGACAGTGTCCGCGATATGTTTGCCGCGATGGACTCTCCACGAGTGAACATGCGGGCGCGCAGTCCGCTCTCGAACGCGCAGCACCTGCCACTAGACGACGGCTGCTCCGCTGCTAACACAAGAGTCCAGGTGCTCTCTCCGACGACCAAGCGACCGCGGACGAACAAGTCGGATACTCCTTCCAGGGTCAGCCGTCGGTACACGAGCATCCTGTCGCGCTGTCTGCCCAAACAGATGAAGAGCTCTTCCGGTAACACCAAAGACCCCCACTATCACGAGATGACATCGGAATCGCCACGTGATCACCACCACCAATCATACCGAGCCACGGACTGTGCAACAACAACGACGACCAACTCGTCGATCGCCAGCACCATGTCCTGCTCAGCGCTGACATCGTCGTCTCCAGCTCGGAAACGCTTCGGCACCGTGCTGCTGAACGACGACCATCACGACCTGCAGCACCTGTTCCGCGACGAGGCCGAGTACTCGGACTACCTGAGCGCGATCGTCACGGGTTCGCACTCGCAAGTGGACGCGGTCGTGTTCTACGAAGTGGAAGTGCACTTGAGCCAGATGCAGTGGAAGATCTACCGGCGGTTCTCCGAGTTCCGAACATTGCGCCAGGACCTCATCAAGCATTTCTCCAAGCGGCTCCGTCAGCAGCAGAGCAGCAGCAGTGGTAGCAGCAACTGTAACTCGTTGTCGTCAAAGTGCGAGATCTGCGCGCACATGCTGGACACGATCGAGCAGCTCGCGTTCCCGTCTCGCCAGCAGACACATCGCCACTGGCACAAGCTCTTCAAGTCCTCCAGCAGCTCATCATCTTCGTCTTCATCCAGCCCGTCCTCAACATCCCCCGAGGACGACAACAGCAGCACAAAGACCACTGCATTCTCAGTCGAAGCGGTGATCGCAAACCGGAAAGCCAAATTCAGCGAGTTCGTAGCCATCTGTCTGCGCACGATGCGCGGGCTGCGGCAGCACGGCAAGGTGATGGAGGACAGCTCGGCATGCGAGATCGACATAGCGTTGCGCATGATCGAAGAGTTCTTTGGACTGAGTTTTACGCGGTACCTGCGGTTCCTGAGCGAGCGGGGCGTTGTCGCTGGTGGCGACACCAGCAACAAACAGAGCAAGTACCAGGGCTCGCTGTCGGATCTGACCAACAGACGGCGCTTGACCATTGTTGCCTAAGCCTGTAGGGTAACTCACATAGCTCCTCGCACGTACACTAGCCACAGTCTAAAACAGCTCACACCAAATGATTATCTATTGATTCCAATCACACGCAGACACTACTAACCTTTGCATCGAAGTATCCCTCTGCTTCTTTCCTCAATTGGCTTGGTTGAATACCTAGATCACGCCTGAGTAGATGCGCTGCCAGGTCTCCATCAGATCGAAGCGCTCGATGATGCGCTGGTACACGATGTTGTCCGAACCCTCGACCACCGCCGGTTGAATCCTGAAGAACGCCGGCACGCCGCGCAGTCCGAGCACCGGGTCCGTGTTGAACGGGTTCGGCTGCTTCCACTCCTTGTACGTCTTGGTCACTTCTATCCGCACAAGGCGCGCGTTCGTCGGCGCAAAAGCGTAGAATGAGTACTCGGACGGGATCTCGGAGAAGCGACAGTACGGACACCACGGCCGCTTGTTGTCTGCGATGCGGCCCGACACGAAGAACAGATACAACGGCGCATGCGTTCCTTCGCGACGGTACGCGCTCATGTACGCGTCGTACTCGTCACGGTTCGAGAGCGTGATGATGTGCTTCTTGTGCGCCGCGTCGGGTTTCAAGTACGGGTCGGTCTTGTCAACGTTCTTAAACAGGTATCGTAAGAATGGCTCGTACAGCAGCGACGAGCCGATCATCATACCTGAGGTCTCGCCATTCCTTCCTTCCCACTTCATCAAGCACGGCACGGACTTGACGCGCAGGTCTCGGTCGTTCGAGAAGTCGTTGCGGTACTCCCAGAACTCCTCCGAGCCGGCGCGGATCGTCAGCAGCCGATTGCCCGTGGGCGACTTTGCGAAGATGTCGTACACTTTCTTGCGCGCCTCCATGCAAGTGGTCGACCAGTCGTGCGGGTTGCCGTCGTCGTCGCTGCATGTGAAGAACAGGAAGAGACCCTCGCCGTCGGGGATACTGGGGTCGCGCTTGTAGTTTTGCAGGTACTCCTTGGTCTGCTCGTAGCCTGAGATAACGTCGTGGCGCGCCTCAAACGACAGTGGAGAAGGAGTAGTCCCTACTGCTTGCTTTGGGGTTGCGGCCACTGGTATCACTGCGACTGCTAAGTGGATCGGGGCCTCCGCCTCTGCCTCGCCGTTGTTGCCCTCAGCTTCGTGGTCATGCGCCGCTTTCTCTTCCTCTAGTGTCGTCAGCTCCGCATCCTCGTCAGCACCAGCAATCTGCTTCTTCTTGGCAGCCTCTGTCGGCGCTTGGGCATCGAGTTGCACTGCCTTAGCGTTACCATCGCTAGGAGGATTTCGATTCGCCTGTAGCAGCGCGTTTGCCTTATCGCCTGCTTTCTTCTCTGGGATGGACGTCAGCGTCGACTTGATCGCGTCCAAGTACACAGGTGGCGTCGTCGTGTCATCCGCTGCTGCTGGTGTTACTTTAGGCTTCTCTGGCGGAGAGCGTAGCTGGGGCTTTGAAGGCACAGTCGTTGTCTTCGCCGCACCATCAGCGACCTTCGCATTGTTGTCCCTCAAGTCGCGGTCGCTGTGGATGAGCGCCGCGTCCTTGGCGTGCACAATGTTGTTGTTGCCGTTGATGCCGCTGATGGCGTTCGCGTGCGCGTCGTCGGTCCAGAGGTTGACGCGCACGACGAATAGCACATAGAGCAGGCCGATGGCGCCAAGGAGCAGCTTCCAGGGGCTCGCGGGCGCTGGGCCGTGGCGGCGGTCGCGGTGCTTCTCCCCCATTTTTACTATCAACCTGTGACAAAAGCCCAAGACTGACTCCCGCGATATCAATGGGAGTTGACTCGGGATTGTATGGGATTTCCTTGGAAACCTATCACCTCGTTATAGTGACTCTCTGTGAGATGACAAAATACGGTAATGATAAGGTTGGAGGATGTAATTGAGGGTTCCTGTTCAGCAAGGGTTCTTAACGCGAGGTCCATATGATTTGGTGAACCTGAATCACAAATGATACGAACATGTTCCATTATGCACACAAATGATTCAATTGCAATTACATCAATCACACAATAGGTATCATTCAATATCCAAAAGCCTTATTCGAGGTGGACTCTCTACATGGATCTCCTCTTTGCGCACTCTCATACTCACTGCTTGTAGAAGAGCTGAAGCTGGTCCTTCGCATCAAAGTCCGGCAGGAACTCGGTCACTTTCGCTGCAGCCGCCCCCTTCTCTCTCGTGATGCGCGCCAAGTAGGGCACGCCGCGCACGTTCGCGATCTTCTGGCGGAACTCGGGGCGCTTGAACGGGTTTTTCTTCTTCTTCCACTTCTTGTACGTCTCGGCGACGATTGCGCGGATCATCACGGCATTCGCCGGTGCGGTCGTGTTGTAGTAGTGCATCACCGCGACGTCCGCGCGATCGCAGTACGGACACCAGAGCCGGCCATTGAACGAGTGGAAGCCCGAGACGAAGAAGATAAATAGCGGGTGCGAGCCGTCAAAGTTGTCCACGTAGTCCACGATATCGTCGGGCGTCTTGAGCGTCACGATCGCGTTGTTCGTTGGCTTCGCGCCGGACGGCCGCGGTACGCGGAACACAAAGTCGAGCAGCTCTTTGTCCAGGCAGTAGCGCTCGTTAAGCATTGTGGACGAGTTGCCGCCGCCGTCGTAGCGCATGAGTGTCGGGATGTAGTCGATATAGAAGAGCTGGTTCTGCTTGAAGTTGTTCATGTCGTCGGCCCAGTACGATTCGGGGCCGATACGGATCTCGACGATGCGCGAGCCGCGCGGCGCGCGGTTGAACGCGTCGTAGATGGGCTTCTTGGCCTTCTCGCAGTCCGGACACCAGTACGTGCCGTTCTCGTTCGCGTCGCTCATGAAGAGGATGTAGAGCGGGCCCTGGGTCTCCGGGTCATACTCGCTTACAAACTTGTAGCCCTCTTCAAAGCCCTGCACGATGTACTGCGTCTTGCCCAACAGGCGGTTGCGCACCGACGCCGTGAAGCCCGCGACACCAAAGCCCCCCGCGGTGGACGGCTCTTGCACGCTCAGCGACACGAACTGCACCATGTACACGACGGAGAACGCTATAGTCGTCGCCAACGCCAGCTGCATGAAGCGCATCGGGTTCACCTGCCAGCCCGTCGTCGTCATGCTGTCGTGTCGCTCGACTGACTCGTGTCTCCTGCTCGCTGCTCTCTCGAATGGCGCTCTTCTGAAGATGTGCGCGCTCTCCTGTCATCATCTCCCCTTTCGTTCCTGCTTTCTGACACCAATTCAGCCCAAAATTGCATAACGGCCCAAAATTGCCAAACTGAATCCTGCGGCAACTATTGGTAGAAACTCGCATTATCCAATCAGATACTTTAGAGTAAGAAAACAGCTGATTGGCTGAAGCCTTTTTTGTCCTTGTTTCTTACAAACAGCAAGTCAACAAGGACGGACCCAAAACACTAGATTGGGTTCGCCCTTGTTGACTTGCTGTTTGTAAGAAACAAGGACAAAAAAGGCTTCAGCCAATCAGCTCACGCACAGACTCTTTTCTGACTCTCTTGGGCGAGCATCTGATTACCATCGTGGTATAAATCCGAGCCATAATGGAAATGCAATGGTCTGATCTCTTCAGCGTGCTGTGCTTCATGCAAGTTAAAAAGCACTCGGCTGCTGCGCTTCTCTTTTCATAATTAAGTGATATATTAACGCAGGCTTGCGCTTCTAAATGTTGACGACGATCTGGATACCCACGACAATCGTCGCGAAGAGGAACGCGCTGCCGATGAGCCAGAAATTCTCTGACTCGCGCACTTCCAACGGCGTGCGGTCGAAGCAATCTCGGATCCCCGACTCACGGTGCTGTTGCAGCCTCTGCTGATGCTCTTGCAGCAGCACAAATTGGTGGATCACCAGCGGCAGGTAGCACACCAGCCAGTTCGCCCACACGCGCAGGAACCACGAGTTGAGCACGTCAAAGAGGCCCGCCAGCACCACACAGCGCTTGCGGAGCGGATCTAGTTCTCTTTGCGCGCGCTTCATGTGCCGCGTCTGCCACGAGAACGCGCCTGGCACGCCAAACCACGTGCACGTGCATGTAAAGATGAACTTAAGCAAACACACCTGGAGGAAACCTGTCTCGGGGGTCACCTGGGAGAAAATGAACATGAGCAAGTACGGCCAGATGCCGAAATCGTAGAGGTAGTCGATCAGCATGCGCCGTCGACCGCTGAGTCCTCCCTGTTGCTGATGCAGACAATCGCTCTCTTTCGCGTCGGCTCCTGCTGTTGTTTCTTGCAAGAGAGCCTGCTGGTAGTGGAATGCAGTCGTTCGGCTCGTTTTCCTCGGCAGAGTTGACTGATCTGTTGTTCTCAACTCGCTGATATCAGAAATCGCAGAGCTCGCTCTCCCAGTCGAAGCTTCAGCGACACTATCACCATCAACACTCCCAGATATTGGAAATGGCGGCGGCAACATATTGCATCGCTGGTCCTCAAACCATTTCTCCATGAGCGGTCCCAACCACGAGTAGAACTGCGTCGGATCGCTCTGGATGCGCCGCAGATGCTCATTGTCAGAGAGATTGTCCCGCTGGGCTTGCTCGATTTTCTCGGCTTCTTTCCGCACCATGTACAGCAGTAGACCCGCCATCTTCTTGATACCAAAGTTTAGCAGCGAGCGCGGGATCGGGCACTTTGGGTCCATGTTGGCGACGATGCACACGCGCGCTTTCGTTCTCGTGATCGGTTCAATCAGTGCGCGAAACCCTCGCATCTCCATTCGATCTGCGTTCCAGCCTTTCACTTTCGGGACTTTGATGGTTCGAGGAAGTGTCGACTCGTCCTCGGTCTTTCCCAGAAGCAAAATCGCTCGACTCTCGTAACACGCGTTGATCCCAAAAGCTTTGATGATGGCATCGCGCTGCAGAAGCGGGAACGCAATGCTCAGGTACGCGACGACATCCACGTGACCGTTTTCCTGGAGCAGCTGCGAGTGGTTGCAAAATGGCACCCACACGTTGTAGAGATCGGTTTCACGAATCACTGCGATGGTGTTGAAGATGTCCACACCTTCAACGAGTCCGTCCAGTTTAAGCCACACTGTGCCATCCTCACCAGGTTTCCAGTGGGTCGACACGCCAAAGTACGTCTGTCCAAACTGCCAGTGCGTGTCGTCTTCGCAATTAAACTCGCGCAGCGCCTGCGTACCCTGTTTGTTGCGCTCTTTGATCTTGGTCATAAACTCGCGCTCTTCGTGCATGGCATTCAGGATCGCTTTCGCGGCAGTTGATTCTCCGGCGTTGTTACCGTCCTTCATCAGATACGCTTCGAGTTTTTCGATCAAAAGCGCTGCGGAGAAAATGCGTTCGTCCGCCTTGAGCAAGTGCACGTGCTGCCACGCCCACGTGAGATTTTCTGATGTGATCGAAACTGTCGAGTAGTCTGCAAGGCATGCGCCAGGAGATGCGTCGCCCCATTTGATGTCTTGAGACTCACTATTCGTGGTCATTGTCACTGGTTGCGCTATTTTCTCTTTGCTTCCTTGGTGCTTCACAGCCTTCGGCAGCTGGGGCTGGCCAATGATGGTTTCATCAACCTGTGATACTTCCGAGTACGGTCGATCGACTTGCTTTCGTGATGATGAGCTCGCATACGGACTCGCGCTCGAGCTGCTGCTTGTCGTACCTGGGTCGTCAAATGAGTAGCTCCGCCACTTGAAGACGCCAGAGAGCCGCTTCGAGAGTGCCGATCGCGTAGCCTCCTGCTCAGCGCGGTGACCTTCAACTGCAAGCGCTGCTTTGAAAGTGACGACGCGCGGCTCGCTGTTGCGTCGCAGCAAGTGGGCAATCTCTGCGAATGTCAGATCCAGAACATAGCAGTCATCAATCTCGTAGATCAAATACCCTTCTGGAATGGCAACCATGTTGTCGCCAGAAGAGTTCGAAGAGTGAGAAGATGACAGTAGCGAGCTCTTTGATGCTACAGGCGCACGCACTCTCTTCTTCGAAAACGCTGGCGCCAGGAAATCGGTTTTCAGCACTGCACTCATGGAAGCGTCTTCATTCAGCGGTCGAAGCGCGCGTACCAGGTCATGTTCATCTCGTGACACAAAGCACTTGAGCACATTCTTGGGCTCCTTGAAGCGCCTGTAAGCCTTCGAGTTCTCCTTGTCTGGGCGTGTGAACCCGAGCGTGAGCGGGCGTGTCGATGTCTTGATCTCGTGCAGGATCTGCGTGAAGTTCATCTCCGCGACCGAGACGCCGTTCGCGGATGTCACGAGGAAACCAGGTTCAATGTTCACGTGTGCCTTTGCAGCTTCGCTGTCTTTCTCACAGTACGCGACGAGCACTTTGTTGGAGAACAGGTCTGTTTCCAGGTGCAGTCCGATTTTCTGCTTGTGGAAAGTGATCGCAAAGTCGTCATCCAACAACTCTGCGGTGCCCACTTCCGTTGCTCTCGATGACGACGAAGTTGTCGAGGAGTTGGAAAACAGCGTGCTCATGGATGAAGTCTTCTTGAGCTGCTTCCTGCGCGACCCTTTTGATTTCAAGAGTGTCCGCAGACGAAGGCTCGTCTCGCTGTACGACGAGTCGGTGCTCTCATCTGCGTCATCCGAATGAGCTTCCTTGTCTCTTCTTCGACGCGACAGCTTGTGGCGCTTGGACGCGAAGATGCTGCGTGAGGATGATGAAGATCCAATACTGTTGCTGGCTCTCAATGTCGGTGACGATGATGTGCCACTGACATGACCGGCCGGCAGCGACGCTGACGACGTCAGCGTTCTCGGATCACTTTGCGACGACAGTAGCTCTTCGCTCCTCTTTCGCACGACCTGCGATGGGATCGTCAGTGCGTCGCTTTCGTCCAACGCCTTGGCGTAGTTTGCGTAATTCGCGCACGACGCACGTAATTCGTGCATGAATGAAGGCACATCCGTCGCCAGAAGCAGGTTGATGAGGTAGTTTGGGATGCTGAAGTTTGTATCGTCTTCGTACTCGACGTAGATGTCGCAGCTGCTCGTCCCCGTCGACCGGATGCACAGGCGCAGTGCGTATGTCTCGACGCGCACGAGACCGTCGCGCTGCGGCGCGCTGTTGTGATGCATCGCCTGGCAGACCACGACAAACGAATGCTGCTTGGGGAAAAACTTGGTGCGCCGGTGGTACACGTAGTCGCGGTCGGTGAACGGCCAGCGCATGCTCTGCGTGCAATACATGACGTCACCGTCTTTCCTGCTCTCAACCACCGAGAGCTGCTTCACGTTCCGCGCATCCCATTGTTTCCGGTAGCGCGCGTCGAAGAGGCTGTTGAAGACCGTGTCCGCTGCGTACGGTAGCCACGCCTTGATGTAGTACACAGGGAGCGTCGACTGCTGCTGCGCGGGGCGGAAGATCTCCAGGTCCTTCTCCAAGTAGATCGGCTCGCCCAAATTCGCCCAGCGCACATGCTCGCCCATGTCCACCGCATCTGAAACATAACGCGTACACATACACACACAGCGTCAATATACACATCCACAATGACACCAACAGGCTCAAGCACGAAGAAGACAAGGCGTGCTCACATACCATTGAGGTCGTGCTCGCTGAACTGCGGGTCGGACGTGCGATGCTGGAGCTGTTTCTGCTGATGACCACCCGTGTCTACCGCGGATGTTGACGCTGGAGAAGATCCCTTGGATGATGGCACTGACGCCACCGTCGTCACTGCGGACGCCGCTGGGCTGAGCGAAAACGAGCTCATGCGGAGCTGGCGCCACTCGGCCTGCTCGCGGTCCCGGATAGCGCGCACTTTGGTGGATAAGTAGAGCAATCACAGCGCTCTCTGCTGTTTGGTTTTCCTTTCTCTCCTTGTCGCTCTTGCGCGTCTCGTCCCCAGATTGTTGGGCGTTTCCCTTTTTCTCACCAATGTATTTCTGGAGATTCCTGTGCCGCGCGCGCGCGTGCGGGCTTCGCTTGTGAAGGATCGCGTGCGGAAGGAAGGACGGAAGGAAGGGATGAAGCGGCGCGGCGAGTCGCAGGATGAACGAAGGGAGACACACACGATGAGACAGGTGGTTGATGATAGAGAAAGAAGAAGGAGACGCGCCTCTAGAACCAGTCCGTCTGTCAGTTCTGCGACGCTTTGTGGTACAAGCGCTCGTGGTGATCGCAGTCTTCCTGTCGTCTTGGCGCGGTTGATTGTGTGGGAGCGGGGTCCATTGTGTCTGTTATGATGATGACCGCAAGTGCAACTGTCTATTTATCTGGCGAAAAAAAATACGGTGACATGATTCTTTAATATGGCGTCCAGTATGCACTGTGTCGTCCATCAAGACTGTACCTATCATTTCTTTTTCCGACTGACTGACTGGCACAGTCTGTTCCAGCTGCCTCTAATAAAAATGCCATGGGTATCGTATCGATAAGCTATGCGAGCGTGGTGATGTTGAGGTTGAGCAGGTCGCGTATTGTGAGGGTGTCCGGGTACACGAGGCGCGCTATTTGCTGCATGCTGTGGCCACCCTCGACGTCTACGACGTAGATGTCGCGGTACCGGAAGTGCAGCAGCTTGGTGAGCAGGATCGCGAGCACGTCTTCGGTGGACACGAGGAACGAGTTGTTCGCGATCACGAAGCCGTTGCTGTATATGCCGTCGGCTAAAACGTACTTGAGCTCCTTAATCGTGCGCAGGTTGTCGTAGTTGCAGCGCAGCCCGAACTGGTGCGCAAGCTCCACACTCGTCGTCAGCTCGAAGCGCGTCGTGCCTGCTGCTGCTGCTGATGATGACGACGAAGCTTGGGATGTGACTGGCACAGTGCTGAACAGGTTGGTGGTTGGACCACCATCGGATTTGACCGTCTCTGAGCCGAGCTTCGAGCTATCCAATAGGCCCACGACGGCAGCTGTGCGCTGACGCAGCAGCCTCCATCTTCACCGGAGCTTGGTCGCGAGTATGAGTCCAAGCAGCAGTCCAAGCGACAGCAGCAATGGAAACACAACTGTGAGCGTGAATCGCACCTCGCTCGCACCGATCGAGTGCACGTTCCAGAGCCGCATGGGCGTGATCTTGGACAAGTCTTCGAGTGTGGGCACGACGCCCATTTGGTAGTCGCGCAGCGTCTTGTCGCTCAAGATCTCGACGAGCGTCGGAAACACGCGGATGATCGCAGACGAGCACCGGAACGCAACGAAGAAGAGAAACAGCAAGAGCGCCGGGTCGAGTCGCTCCTGCGCGACTTTCGTGACGAGTTCCACGACTGCGAGGTAGAGCGTCATGAGGTCCGCCTCTACGATCTCGCGGTGGATGAACACCTGCTCGACCTGTGAGATGTCGTTCCCGACAAAGTACAGGTACTCAATCAACGCCCAGCAGTTGTTGAGGTACCACGGGCCAATGACCAGCAGTCCGCGCAGCTGTAGTGTCTTGGAGATGCACATGAACACGTCGCTGATCCAAAGTTTCCCATTCTGTCAGCTGCGGTATATGACGATGAGTAAGATGAGCATCTGCACGATCACGTCCAGTCCGAAAAAGAAGTGCACCAAGTGGGATCACGCCCACGCGTCCGTGAGAACCGCTCTCTCCATCCACTGCATGTTGGAGATTGCGTCAATGGGGTCGTCGCTGAGCATTCGGTACTCGTTCTTGATGTTGGCCTGCTCGGTTTCCTGCCCCAGTAGAAGCCCGTTCGACTTGCAGTCATGAGCGCCTTGGAGACCTGTGTGGTGGCGTCGCTGGGGATACTGCGCAGCGTCCAGTACACGTCCACTGTCGTGTTCATGTACTCGTATACCTGGGAGCGCAGCTTCTCGTACGGGTACTCCAGTGAGAACGCGAAGTGGTGGGTGACACCGCGCTACTGAAGACTGTGGATGAACGTGAGCGCCGCGACGCCCAGCAATCCTTTCTCGTCGCGCGACGGCACTTCGTAGTCCTGGTTGGAGAGCATGAGCGTGAGCAACTTGACGCGGTCGGCACCGAGCAGTTCTGGCTGCGGCTGCTTGTTCACAAGGAAGAATAATTTGATGACCGAGGAGTCGCTGTACGCTCTCGCGGAGCTCGTGCAGTCCACGACAGGTGCAATGAGCTCGCTTTTCGCATCGCTGAGGAAAGTGAGGTTATACGAGACGCCGCGGCTGATAGCGTTGTAGATCGAGTACAGGAACGTGTTCGCGTACACGTCGTCCGCTTCATTCGCAATCGCACAGCCAGTGAATGATGTGTTCAGCTGCTGCTGCGTCTTGTCATTCATGTCAGTGTAGAGCGTGTCCTTGCGGGGCGTCGCTTGGAAATTCAGTAACTTCATCAGAGCTGTCCGCGATCGTTGTTGTGCTGACCAGCTCACCCATGAGCAGCGTCGAGTATGCCGCAAAATCGAGTGTCGGGTTGGAGTGTAACTGCATGACGTTGAGCGCACCCACCGAGCCGCTCAGCGCCGCTATGCAGTAGAGAATGGCGGTGACTGCCGTGATCATGTGGTGCGCCAAGCGCCAGATCTGGGCGGGCATCATTCTACTCACAGCGTTTCTACTGCCGTTTCTGAGATTGCTCGTGCTGGTGCCGCCACCACTGAGCTGGCTGGGTCGACGCAGCATGATGACAGCAGTGTCGAGATCGCTGAGGTTCTGGTGCGCGAGCCGGCTCACGGACACCGCCATCGACAGCGGCGTTCCGGCCTTGAGACTCGCCACCGCATCGCGCTTGCTTGAAATCGGCTGCAGTAGATCTGACGCGTGTGTCATTGTGCGTTTTGCACAAACCCGCGCAGGAGGGAGAGAAGAGTGCGGGTATGGTGGACTGCTTTTGGAGAAGGCGGAGTGCAATTGACAGCGACAAGCGCCAAGTCACCAGCATGAATTGACTGCCCACGCATTGGACCGACCAATCGTGAGGTACCATACTCTTCGAGTTGATTTTGATAGTGGAGAGTACCAAGAATAGCATGGAACCATGACTATAATTAGATCCACGTCACAAGTCAATTTAGGCCTGCGAACTTATCGCATAACTGCCGTCTTCACCTCGCTTGTGGTCGTCATCGCATTCTCACACACAGAAATTTTGCTGTTGATTCGTCCAAAGAAGCTGCAATGACCAAGAGCTTCTGTGTGCATGGCGATAGACAATCAAGATGCGAAGATAAACGAAGTAACAGAAGCGCGTCGTAGCTATCATGGGTGTGTGGAATGTTCCAGCAGCAAGCATTTCGTAACGCATTCAATGAGTAGCTTGTAGCCAGCCTGGGTCTCGCCATTTCAAGCGTGCGCAACGGGCAATGTGAGTGAAAGCAGTGAGCGCATCAAGGGGCTTTTGGCTCAGAAATAGAAACAGAAAGCTGCGTTATCCTCGTGGAGAGTGAAATGAAGCCATCGATCGAGAAGACTGGCCTGCTGCCATCTCCTCCTTCTGTGAGAAGAGAGACGGAGAGGGCAATCCTGTGATGGCGAGTCCGTCATTATTGGTAGCCAACCAGCAAAAAAAGTGAACCCATTTCAGATTCAGTGTGAGAGGAGCGATCCACAACAAAACAAGCAAGCAATCACCCAAAAAACCACGCTTGTCGAGTCAGCTCTGTCATGTGTCGAACAGTGGGACGTTCCCTCCGAAAAAGCTGGCGCGCCTCGCACATTCCGTTTTGCCCTCTGAAACAGCCAAAGCCATATATAGAGGTCGAATTTGTACTTGTATATTGTATTTTTATTATAATAGATTTCATTTGATGATGTATAGAGGTTTTTGTATCTCCAAGAGTAAGATCCAGTTTCTGTTCTGTTTCCCAAGTGGCCACGTCTCGCTGTCTTGCTCCAAGCAGCTGCTTGGCTGCTTTGGCTGGCGACTGCCAAAGCAAAATTGCAATCGTCTCGCTCAGCTCAGGCAAGAAAGCGCGGCGTTCACTTGATTTTCCTATGCAGAAGCGACGGCCATCGTCACATCCAGCGCACCAACAACTGAAGGATAAACAGCTCCAAACATACAGTTAATCTGGCCACATTGAAGCGAGCGAGCGAGCGCAGCCACATGGCGGCGCCACCCTGCTGCTCCCACAGTGGTACAGAGCGTGCATTTCAAGAGAGAGAGAGAGAGCGGGCAGAGAGCGTGTTGTATGTGAGAGAGAGATCCGTACCAATGTGCTAGTCACGCCCGCTCTAAGTGTATGGACGACTGACGGCTGCGAGAGAGGATGGACCACGATGCAAGCTTTTGGATACAAATCCGCAAACGAGTGCGGCCGGCGTGCGCCATCAAGCAGGCGGGTAGTGAAGCAGCGGGTGAGTACGTGATTTGATTTGAACAGGACGGCGCGCGCCGAGAGCGTTCTCTCCTCTTTTCCGCTCCTCGGTGTCTCGTCAACGCTCGCACATCCATCTGCTCACTCGCCGAAAGAATCTCTCGCGCGCCATTGATCGCCATGCCGACCGCGCGACGCCCGCGCCAAGCGTCGACTGCGCCGTACGTTAGCTGCTTACTGTTTGAATGGACATGTGTTCGCATATAGAGGCGCCGTAGCGACTGACACTTATGCTCTCTATGTGTACGCTGCTCATTGCGATGATCGATGCGAATGAAACATCAATCGATCAATAGACCGCAGATGTTCCCGCTTCCGAGCAACTACTTTGGCCGCGTGCAGCTCTCGCCAGCGCAGTCAACCGCGTACGAGCTGATGCTGAACGCGCAGCTGCAAGACGCACTGCGCGTCTACTGCGACAACTACGCGCAGGGTCAGGGAGCAGCCGGTGGCGACAAGCTCGATTTGCCCTGGAAGTGCGTCGGCGCACTTGGAGGGCTCAAGACCTACAAGGTCGCGGGCTCGGAGCCGCGCGAGTCACCGAACCTGGGCGATGTCGGCTCGTTCCTGCAGTCCTACCGCACGTTTGGCAAGATCCAGGGCTTCTACAAGGACATCCTGGACGTGCACCACGCGGAAACCACCACGGGGTTCCGCAACCAGCAGAAGATTTTATATCCAGACACACTCGACGCCGCGGTGCTACATACGATCCGCAGCAACACACAGCAATCGCAGCCGCAGCAATTTTCACAACAGCAGCAGAGACAGGTGCAGTACTTTGGAATCAAGTGGGTCGTGACGTCCTCGCCGTCGTCTGAAATCCGCAGGCGCGACTGCTGCTTTGTCGAGATGCTTGGAACCACGAAAGACCGCTTTGGACGCGAGATCGGCTTCTGCGTGTCGGCGTCAGTCGCAATCCCCGAGTGCCCCGACTTGCTGGAGGCGAAGCAAGTGACACGCTTCCGCATGCGCAACACGATGCTCATCATGCCAACTGAAGACGCGCAGTCGACGTCCGAGATCTTCGTCATGGGCGTCAAAGAAGTCGTGGACTCGTCTCTGGGTACAAATGCGCACCACCGGCATTTCATGGCGATCCTGAACGACATGTCGCTCGTGATCGACTCACAGAATATCACCAAGCAGTCACTGGTACCTCGCGCAGAGTGGGTACCCGATAGAGATAGGAAAGAGTGCAACATTTGCTGTCGGAGGTTCAACTTCTTGTTCCGACGGAAACACCACTGCCGGCTCTGCGGTGAAGTGGTCTGCCGCACGTGCTTCGTCAAGCGATCTGTACCGAACGCAAGAGGGATCGAAGACGATGACAAGGCAGCTTCAGTCGCTGAGATCGCAAAGGATAAGTTCTGCGTGCGCTGCATCATGAGTCTGCGCGCGGTCGATCGGCGCATCGAGAACTTCTCGCAGCAAATATACAAAGGTATGTGTGTGTGGGCATCTCACAGTTGCAGAATGGATTACTCTACGAGCCTCCCATCACTAACCTGTCGAACTTGTTGCTCTCTCTCTCAATGTAACAGTTAACTCGCTTCGGGTCTTCGGACGGGACTCGTCGATCTCTTCCGACATTGGCGTGGTCATCCCGGCGAACAGCGGCTCATTCCAGATATCTATAACCGGCTCGGAGAAAAGCATAGCATTGTCACGAAGCAACTCGACGAGCAGCTCGGTGCTCGGCTCCGGTCGAAACTCAGCGCGGGGCTCGTCCATCACATATTATAAGCGCGGCAGCCAGAAAAAGAAGATCCTGCGGTTAGAAGACCTGATCAGGTTTCCTGTTGAACAGCCTGAGGACGTGATACTCAATTTCACAGATGATGAAAACGACGACGACGACTACGACATGTTCAATGGTGACTCGAAGAAAATGGCTCCGATCCGGCTCATGTCGAACGACAAATCCATGGCGGAGCTCTACAACCGCCTTGTGCGCCTCTCGCAGTCCAGCAATAGCGGCAGCGTGAGCAACAGTAGCCGAGATCTCTCGAAGACAAGCGTGAGCATCACCGAGCTGCGTCAGTCCATCGCGAGCCAGGAATCACTGCTCAATCAGATCCGCCAGAGTCTCGTCTCAGCCTGAGTCGAAAACAAAACAGCTAGAGCCCGCCTATTCTCACTCGTTGGAAAGTGGGATGGCGACAAGGGATTGAGAGAGTTAAACACACAGGAAGGGCGAGTAATAAGCTGCCAAGGGCGGCGCCGAACGAAGGCGTTGCTATTTTCAATGAAGAGCCAACTTGACTGGCGGGTATTTATACGGCAGATATTCGATTTTTGCGAAAACAAGGAGTGCCAAACTCTCTTCCTCCTGATTTAGCTCACGCTAAGACTCAGCGGCGGTGGTTTGCTGCTTTTTTGAGCTTGCAACTCCAATGCGGATGAATGCGGCTGGCTCACACACACACTTCAGCTTGGTTTAGACCCTCGAACGCTCAGAGCTTTCCAAGTAAAGAAAGGCAGCGGAGGAGAGAGCAGAAGCGCACTACCACTCGTGTGGATGCTGCACGACGCAGCGATTTGAAAAGCTGTCTGTCGCAAGCAGTGGCCTCAGGTTCTCAGCAAAGCGAGAGCAATTGAGCCCCAAACTCGTGCGTTTTCTTTCCAGTGAACGATGTTCGCAGCAAGAGGAAACGCACATCGGAACTTGGTCAATGCGCGTCGCGAGCGAGAGTACAACAAGGAGCTGTCGGCGCGATCAGAGAACTCAGTAGAAGAAGATGCAGGAAGGCAGGAGCAGGAATTGAATGCAGACGGCTCGGCTAATATCAATTATGACGCTTCCAAAATCAACAAGAACAAGGACGAGAACACGGTCGATACAGCCGGAAGTAGCAAAGCTAATGGTCGAGGCAATGGCGCTGGCGGCGCGGCGGATACGGATGCGAAAGGTGACGACTCGAGTTCTCCACGCGAGACTGGCCAAGAGGAAGAGTTGAAATTGTGGCCGCTCGATGGCATCACTGGCTATCAGCGCACGTGCCTGCGCTTGGCGAACCAAGCTATCAGGGTACTGCGTCACTCGTGGTTCAACTCGGCGGTGATGCTCTGCATCTCCTGGGCGTCACTCTCCGTGGGTTTACAGACGTATGATGCACTGGCAACGAGCCCGGTGCTCGACGACCTCGACTTGATCGTGCTCTCGGTGTTCATCCTAGAAGCCGTGCTCAAGATCATGGCCGAGGGGCTCAAGCCCTGGAAGTTCTTCAGCGGGAAGGAGATGCGCTGGAACTGCTTCGACTTTGGCATCATCATCATGAGTCTGCCCATGTGGGGGTCTGCGCTGGGCGGAGGCAACATCGCGATCCTGCGAATGCTCCGACTGATGCGAATCATGAAGCTCGTCAAGCGCATCCCGCAGCTGTACATGATCGTCATGGGGCTCATCGGAGGGCTAAAATCGATTGGGTACATCCTGTTGCTGCTCTTCCTCGTCTTCTACCTGTACGCGATCTCTGGGATGTATGCCTGGCAGGACAACGATGCTTTCCACTTTCGGAGTGTTCCGATCGCTATGGTGACGCTCTTCCGCATGTCAACGCTCGAGAATTGGTCCAACGTAAGTGCATTTGCTCTAAAGACCTTGTGATTTACTGAGTTGATGGAGATTCTAACTTGTGGTTCTGGACAGATCATGAACATTAACTACTTCGGCTGCGATCGGTTCCAGGGAGGCTATTACTCACAGGACCCAGCTGATGCTTACAGGTTCCAGTACTGCAATACGACTGCACTATATGGCGAAAACGCCACCGAGAGCTCCATCAACACTTCGCGCACCGTGAACAGCTTCGTCGCGACCATCTACTTTGTCACGTTCATCCTGATTTCCGCATTCGTGATGCTTTCACTCTTCATTGGTGCCATCACCATGAGTATGACGCAGAGCATGGAGCAGATGAAAGCCGCGCAAGAGGAAGTGGAGCGGAAGAAACGCATCGAAAAGGCCCAGAAGCGCGCCTTGGAAGCCCAGCGACGAGAGCAAGAGATGGCGGAGAAGAGGAAGCTCGAGGCTGCTACCGCGCACGCAGCCGGCGGCGCGGAACCTCCACCTACGGAGAAAGGACTCTCCGCTGCGGAGAAAAAAGACCGCAAGAAGATGCGCGAAGTGCTGCTGCAAACCTGGGACGACTGCGATTTGACAGACATTCTGGTGCAGAACCAAGGCGACACCCTGACGCTGAAAGGCAGGTACCTGCAGCTCGCCAACATCGCGACAAAGATTGTCGAGCACCCAAAATTTTCGCTCTTTGTGACTCTCGTGATCGTTCTCGCTGGTATTCTCGTCGGTCTGCAGACGTCACCCGAAATCGAAGATGCGATTGGCGGCTTCCTCACAGGCTTGGACTCGGCGATCCTTGCTGTCTTCACCACGGAAGTGATCCTCAAGCTGATCGCTGAAGGGCTGGAACCGTGGGGTTTCTTCTACAGCGCCTGGAACACGTTTGACTTCATTATCGTCGTCGGGAGCTTCACCAAGGGAAAAGGTGGGATGCTGACAATGCTGCGACTCCTGCGACTGCTCCGTGTCCTCAAGCTCGTGCGCGCGTTCCCTCAACTGCAAGTGATTGTCTCGGCGCTGATGAAAGGTGTGAGCTCCATTGGGTACATCGGCTTGATCCTGCTGCTCTGCTTCTACGTGTTTGGCATTCTCGGCAACATGATGTTCGCAGAGAACGATCCGTTCCACTTCCAGTACTTGCACTACGCGATGGTCTCGCTCTTCCAGTCCGCCACCATGGACGGCTGGAGCGACGTGCTCTACATCAACTATTACGGCTGCGATGAGTACGGCTACGACAGCTACATCGCGATGGGGTACAACTGCACGCCGCACGCTACGGGCTTCCTCGCCGTCGCGTACTTTGGCGCGTTCATCGTCCTCGGAGCCATGGTGCTGATCACTCTGTTCGTCGGTGTGGTCACGACCAGTATGGAAGAAGCCACACAGGAAATGGAGGCTGAGAAAGACATGTTGCGTCGTGTCGAGGAGCTCCGAGTGTGCAAAGGCGTCGAGCAAGCCGTGATCTCGTCGTACATGCAGGTTTTCCGGCTGCTCGATCTCGATAATAGTGGGTCGGTGGAAGAAGCCGAGCTGCGCATCGGACTCGCGGCGATCGGCAAGAACCCAAGCTACGAAGAGCTCAAGGAGATGATGGACGTCGTGGACGAAGACGGCAGCGGACAGATTGACATTGTCGAGTTCGTCGAGTTCATGATCCACGTGCGCGAGAAGTCGGTCGCGCAAAAGGCGAAATTCGAGGCAGAGCAAGCGCGAGAAGCAGAGGCGGAGAAGCAGGCGAGCATGAACGCTGTTGGTAAAGTATCAAAAGGTAACGACGATATGGACGAAGACGGAAAGAGCCGCGTGCAGGTCTTTGGTCCGGTAGATGACAAGGAATGCCGCAGCGTGCACAGCGGCAATTTCGACAAACCGTTCCAAGTCGCCGCCTCGGTCTCGAACATCATCGTGTCGACGCCATCGTCGAACAACATTGCGATCACCGAAATGGAGAAACATGTCGTCGAGAAATCCATTCACCAGCATCAGAAACATGCTGGTGGTGCTGGGAATGCGGACGATGAAGAGCAGTTGATGAGCTGGAACTCGGTGAACGGCAGCATGACGTCGGAGGAGAACCTCACGTCCTCGATCGTGGACATGAACCACCAGCTGCTCTCGAAGGACGTGTCTACATCATCGCTGTCGGCAGCGCTCACATTTTCCCAGCAGCCCAGCGTCGGTCAGGGACTCTCCTCACCGCGCACAGGACGAGGCACTAAGAACAAAGTCGTCCCATCAGGCTAAGCAAATCCGTATTCTTCAGATCATCCTTATATTTAACTACAAAAGCACTCCGCCTTCATCATCATCATTGTATCCCACCACTAGAACTGGTACTGCTCAAGACTCATCTTCTGCATGAGCGTGAGCTTCACGGCCTCAAAGCCGCCGGCTTTTGCCGCGTCGTACGGCAGCTTCCCGTTGATATCTGCGAGCACGAGGCTCGCGCCGTTGAGGATCAAGTAGTCGCAACATGGGGCGGCTCCCTGACTCGCGGCAGCATGGAGCGCAGTCTCTCGCTGTGCATTTCTCGAATTCACGTCCGCGCCGTGCGCGAGGCACCACATGAGCTCCTGCAGGTTGCCCTCTACGCCTCCACGGATCAGGCGCTCGGTGATCTCGTGCGAGTGGAGATCGCTAAACTCGGCAAAGCCGTGGAAATGGTACTTCGCCTTGATCCACTTGGCCTTCTCGTCGTGGGTGGACGCTGCAGTGGGCTTGGTCCACCCCGAGGGGACCGTGTGCTCCCAGATCAAGTTGATCACGTCGTTGCCCAGATGGTCTCGCAAAAGCAGCAGGAGCGGCATTTCCCACGAGTCCAGCGTGAGCGACCGCACTTTCGACACGTGCACGCCGAGACTTCGGTGGATGCCCGAGCACTCGATGCACAAAAAGCAGCCAATGTTGATCGAGACCCACTCCGAGGGGGACTGGCCGCAGTCCGAGCACGAGCCGTTCCTCGCCACGAGCTCGTCGATCACGCTCTGCTGCTCCGGGTGCACGCTCATGCGGTGCGACTGCTTCTCCAGCATACTCTCGGTGCTCTTGCGCGCGGCTTCGATCCAGTCCTGCATATCCACCTCGCTGGTCGCCTGCAGCAGGTATTTCGCTTGGCTCGAGTCGATGATCTCAAAGCAGTAGGGCAAGTTCGAGGCCGAGGACTCGCGCACGCGGGAGAGCATCAGATCGCACACGAGCACCAGGTCCATGTGTTTGCCTCTGTTCTGGTACAGTTTGCCCGAGTGGATCTGGAACCAGCGCCGCTTCCAGCTGCGAGCGGGAAACATCGAGTTGCGCAGGAACAGATACCCCTGTTTGATGATACTGCCCATATACGACTCCCGACTGCTCAACGTATCTTGGGAGATCACCTCGATCGGCAACTCGAACGACCGCGTCGCGATGCTTCGGTTGATTGGCTCACTATTACTGCCACTGCCTCCGTCGAACGAATCCAATCGCAGCCGAGTCTCGAGGGCTTCGCGCTGCGCACGCCACATCTGGTCGTCCTGTTCAAAGTCTTGCTTGGAGGTCTGCAGCATCTCCTGTCGCTGTCGAAGCGCCGGCTCGACGCTCTTGATGAGCTCGTGGCACGCGTGGAAGTGGCCCAGGAATGCGTACAAAGTCGAATTGAAGCACTCAATCAGCAGAAATTTCTTCTGGCAGTCGAGCCGATTCAGGTACCGCACGAGGTCGAAGCGCGCCATCTCGAACTTGAGTCGTGCTTGAATGACTTCGCGCTCGAGGGATTTGATTGGCCCCGAGCGACCGCCACCACCATTGCTGCCATTACCACCGTTGTTATTGGCATAGAAATCACTGGACGAGATGCTGGAGCTGCTCGCTGACACGCTGTTGTACGCTGGACTGCCCACGGAACTTAAGTTGCTGATCCCTCCAGTGGTATTTGTTGGAGCACCTCCGAGGATATTCGTGGGGTCCGAAGGCGCGAGCGCCATTGAGGAACCAGAGGGAGGACCGCCGCTGATCGAGTTGCTGCTGCCGCTCTGCTTGGGTTTCGCCAGCAGCTTGCTGAGCAGCGACTCGTACTCGTCGGCAAGGCGGCCGACTTCTTTCCTCAGGTCCGTGGCTTCTTTGAGCTCCTGCTCCGAGAATTTGTAGATCGAATGGTGCAGCAGCGCTTCGATGCTCAGCAACATACTCACGCGTGAGCTCTGGATCTGCGTCATCGTGTCGTGCACTTCGTTGAAGATGGACGAGAGACTGCCCAGCTCCGGACAACTCGTCGTGAACAGCGCGCGCGCGTACTTGCGGTGCACGATCTCCTCGGCGAGCGTGTTCTCCTCGTCGCCGTAGCGCATGCCCGCTGCCACGTACTCCTTCGTGCGCGCGAGGATCTCCTTGAGCAGTCCGCGGAGCCCGCCCAGTGATTCCTCAAAGCCTTCCAGCTGGCGACGGAACATGGGCGAGTCCTCGACAAAGTCCAGCACGACGTTCTTGCCCGTGCCGGTCGTCACGTTGCTCGTGCTGGTGATCGATATGGACGCGGATCTCGCGGGCGGGGAGGGCGTCGAGGGCGGCTCTGAGCTTGAAGCTGGCGCATCTGTGCTGTCACTGTCGTTATCACTCGACTCGGCTCTATCGAGAAAGCCGCTGGTATCGCGAGCGGCGGCACTGTTGTTACTGCTGTTGTTGGTATTGGGCGTCGCTGACATGGCATTGCTGGAGCTCCTCCGCCGTTGCTGCTGCTGCTGCGCCTCTTCTTCTGCGCGCGCGCTCGTGTTGACGCCGCCGAGCCCCTCGCTACTGGCGGGCCCACCAAACACCGAGTCTTCCCCTTGTAGCGCCTTGAGCACACTGGGGTCCAGCACGCCAAAGTGCGCCTCGTAGGCTGAGAGCTGCGTCTGGAGCTCCAGGATCATCTGATCCTTGAGGAAGATCACGTGCTGCAGCTGCGCCACGCGCGAGTCCATCGTGGCGAGAGCGTAGGAAGGAGAGTGGGCGGCTAGAGGGTAGCAATAGAGGTAGCTTTATATACCGCCGAGAAAGAGGGGGGGGGGGGGGGGGGGGGGGGGGGGGGGGAAAAAACCCCCCCCGGGGGTTATTGGGGGGTTTGCGTGGTTTTTTTGGGAGCGGGCCGACTAGTGTGGGGGGGTTGAAGAATG